>NC_051165.1:253568918-253717786 GCF_013339725.1 Rhipicephalus microplus
GTGCGTACATCCCTGCTTTCGTCCATGCATCTGCTCCTGTCCATGCGTCCATCCGTCCGTGCAGCCATCCGTGCGTCCGTCCATGCATCTATCTGTGTGTCCGTTCGTCCACCTATTCAACACTCCAAGTACCACCATCTCACTGTTTTTTCGATCATATATTGCTCTGTATAGAAGCACCGCCATCCAGCGGACATTCCAAGGACTGAACTGAGAGAAAGCACACGCACACTTTCTTACGGCTTGCGATTCGTGTCTACTTCCCACCTTTACCCACCCCGAGTTCTTGTTATATACTAGTTCATTCATGGCACTGCGGTCCAACGCTCGCTAAACCTTTCTAAAACCTAGGAAGTTACGCCCAGCGAGTATAACGTAGAAACCCTTTCTTGTCTTCTGTGCGTTGTTGAACAATGAGAACTTCGCAGCATGCGCGTTAACTAAAAGCCGAATTCTCCTGTATCTCATTCCCCTTAGCAGACATTGGCATGCACATTGAGCACTATCTTGATTGTTTAACAACGCACAGAAGAAATCTCTCACCGGCATCACCTTGGTGGTCAAAATGTGATACTTGTTACACACTACTACTATGGCCACGAGGGACGAACAAATGCCGCTATAAAGAGCTTCGCCCCTAAAATGCAGCGTCTGACCTTTTCGGATGCTTTGACTTACTAACTATAGCGTGAACATGCTGCGACGAGAAAAAAATGCAAAGTTGGGTACTTCTAGTGAGCAACGAAACGAAACAAGCCAGTTGATAAGCGGAACGTAAGCTCCGCGCAGTGCTCCGTGGCAGGCATCTCGGATGGCTTCCGCGCTATACCAAGTAATGGGCCGGCGGCACTTAAATTCGGGTAAACACGCGCCACGCAGAGCCAGATAGGAGGCGCGCTGCTCGCGAACGCATAGATAATCCGCGAGAAAACCGCTGAAGCCGGCAGCGGAAGGTCACCGACGACTTCGCAGAGTCGTTTTCGTAGGGCGAGGGGGCAGGCTGCAGGAGCGGGCTGTGAGAGCTCCAGGTAAAGACGAAGAAAATAAGCAGCTCCAGCGCATGACGCTAGTCTCGCTACCGGCGGGCGCTCTGCTTTGCTCTCGGCGGCGCGCGTGTGTTTCGCCACAGAGGTCTCGACATAATTGTCCTCGGGCCCTCTCGTCGTTGCGGTTGCTTTCTTATATCCGAGCGGAGCTCGTTGATGTCTCAAAACCGCGCGCACGCTGTGCGTGGAGCCCGAAGCTATTTTCAGTGTCTCTTAAGAAATGAACACGGTGCCTAGGTTGCGGTCGTTGCGGTGCGGCGTTGACTTTTTGTCCGTGGGCACGTACCGAGGCGGTCGCACTGCGTCGGTGTGGTCCCGAGCGTAGCGAGCACGACGAGACGGTGGCTGCTTTTAATCCGCGTTATCTTGTATGATTTCTTTAGTTACCTTAGCGCTCGTGCCATGTTCTGAAGGTACCGCGCAACCCTTTGGGTGGCGTAAACGCTCCCGTTTTCAGAACCTAATGTTTTGTCTTCATTGTATGAATGTGGTTAGTTACCTTGTGACCGTACTCTTCAAAGAGTTTGCAGGATAGGCCACAACGACCTACGTCATTGCATGCGCAGAGAGTTTGCATTAGCGCTACTTCGTGCGTGCTCGCTGTTCTATAATAACGTCAGAGACGGTCATATACACACTATTTTCGCTTCTGGCTTAATGGTATACATATATTTTTACATAAATGTTGAGGATGGCCATACCGCAGTCTCCTCTTTTTTGCCGTGTTGCTAACGAGTAACTTTAGTGGAAACGAACTAAGAGAGTTTTCGAGTGTTTACTATACCTTTGGTTGCAGTAATAAATGCAGGAATTTGACCACTCGAACTATTTGTCAATTTTGGTTATCAATACGGAATGAAAAAAAACACCTAGGACTCCGGGACAGAGATAACTTGATCACAGTACACTGAACACCCTCTGCACAGAACCATTGCGGGGCCCACTTCACTTATGTTCATATACTGTGCGAGCGTGTCTTTGAAAACTCGGTGTATCGGTAGTCGTCTTGCTGGTGGACTGGAGAAATCAGTGCAACATACCCCGGCTGCTGTATAAATAACGTCGCTAAAGCCGATTTCAGGAAAGCTACAGTGTCGATCATTTGTGCATAGCGTGAACGCTACGATGCTCTGCTGGACCTTTCGACTGGCAGCTAAAACGTACTACAGTGCAGCTGACAAGACGCCACTGTTCTGAGCTCAAAATAACGGCACTACCCGGCCGAAGGAACTTTAAAACGACGCATGTGAAAACGTATACATAGAGCTAGCCTCGGTCAACAGCGCACGTGTTCGACAACATATGTATAATGCATCTCAGTAATTCCTAAGTTTCCCTTGTCGGCTTGGAGTTCCGAAATAAACGGGTTCCGAGAAGCACGACGGATAAACTTCTCGCTATTTATTGCAATGCTGATTTGCGGATACCTGTTATCAAGAGAAAGAATATTACGCGCAAAATATAAGCACAACTGATTGGCTTACGCTTTTATATCAACTTTGTTACATCTTTCACCTGGTACCGTAACAATGGCAATAATACCATGGAGCTCAATATAGAATGAGGACGACGTGTCCTGCCGCTACTGTCTAGATACCTTCACAGAAGCGTTTATATAAAGCACGTGGATGAATCAAATGGCACGTGTGTGTTGAGATTCACGAAGGCTTGGTGAATACAACTTCACAAGACAGAATGCTATACCAAGAACAAAAGAGACATGAGCGGCAGCTGTCGCAAAATTTGCGAGTTTCCTTAAGGCCATCGTAGCGGAATTGTTTCTTGCCGTGTCAAAGAAACTTCCATCAAGGAGGAACAACAACGAAACCACGGAATGAACAAAAGGCATCATGCACAGAAACTATATGAAAGGGATATTATTCATAACCGAGAAGGGCAAGATCGTTGAGCAGGGTATATTGCTCGTCCCAGGCTCTTACTTCTAAACAACACAAAAGAGGTTACACACAAAAAAGGTTACGTAAAAAATGCAAACCGTTGATAGTGAAATATAATGAAGCCTGGAACACCCCCACTTACATTCCGAGCGGGCAATTGAAAGGCCCGGAAGGTGGGTCAATCGCTAGCTCTCACTATAGACTGCGTAACTCATTGAATTTCCGCGGCGGAAACGGCGATTTTCTTTCTTACTCTCTTGGCTCTTGGTGCGTCAATGAATGCGACAGAGTTGGCGCAGTAAGCTATAAATGCTTTCAAATTGCATGGTATATGACGAGGGCTACCTAATTGCTCTCCAAGCAAAAGCAATCTAGAATTCAAAGAAGTGAACGAAGAAAAGAACGGCATACAGATGCTGTACAGCAAGAAGAATATAAAACACTTCAAAACGCTGATGTGTCAAGATTCATAGTTTGTATATAGAATATTGAAGCAAGATAGCCTGAAAAGTAATCATAAGAGAGAAACTCCGGAGACCAGATCTCCAGCAAGGTGACCACAGATAAATAGCAACAGATGTATACTTGATCGATTATTACAGACTAATTGACAACTTCATCGCAATCACTAGTGTGAGGTGAAAATGAATAGGGGGAGCAGTACAACAAAAAGCGAGGAAGTGAGGGGGCTGATAAGACAGTGCGGAAGCAATGAGTGGTAGAGGAAAAGCAAAAAAAAAACAACAGACGTTCCACAATGACGTAGGCAAACCAAAGAAAATGAGAATGACAGTTGACATTAGAGAAAGCAAACGCGCCCGAATCGAAGGAAGTGGAAGTTAAGACTGACCAAGGGAAGGAATCAACGGCAATTCACCAGCAAACCGAGTAAGCTACGACTGTGTTATTCCGCGAGCAGCTGTGCACACGGGGGCGTTTTCAGCTGACCAGGCTATTTCCGCGTGCCAGTGTGGTGTTAGGCACGTAACCACGTTTATTTGGCCGAAATCTTCTTTCCGTGATCTGATAGCTTGCGCTAACAGAAGCAGCTATGTGAGGCAAAAGGAGAGCTAGAAGCAAGAAAAAAAAAAGATTGAAGATCTTGTATGCTTTCCTCCTCTTTCCCGTACACCTAACCTTCTCTCTCACTCCCTTAGCTTCCACTGTCACTGGGCGCATCAAAACAGCCAATGTGAAGTCTTAGTCACTTGGCACAACGGCGACCACACACGGCAATGGCGTCTACGATCCCGAAGACCGAACCAATATCGCATTAACGACGTGAGCGGTTCGCGATGTCGTTTCCACGTCGTCCCTACATTCTCACTTATTTTGCCGTCTCGTATACACATATATATGTTTTTTTTCTTCGTGCTTCAGTTCCATCGCGCTTTCACCGCAATGCTCCAAAAGCATCTCTCTTTGCCAACTCTACCTTCTTTCTCGATCTAATAGACATCCATATACAGAGCCCGAAAATGTTCTCTTATTTTTTCCTACTTTCTACGATCACTGTACGCCAGAAGAGGAGCGAACGCACCACGCTCGCTTCTCTTCTTCCTTTTCTTCTTCTTTTCTCCTCTTTTTTTTTCACCCAATAGTACACGCTTTCTCGGCAGTCCTCGTTCACTGCACACGCAATCCGCATTCGCAGTTATCTGCGATTGGGCGTTAGAAGCGCTGATGGCGTCGGCATGTTTGGAAACAAAAGACTCGGCAGCAGAAAGCGAGCACTGTGGTATAAGAGCAAGCGTAAAAGAAAAAAAATCCAAAGAAACCCAAAGACGGCTATACAGCCAGTCGGAAGCGAAAGAGAAACTATGGCTGTTGGGACAATGGGGAGGCACACAGAGTGAGATCTTCCGGCCAGTATCAAGTCAGGTGGACCGTTAAATGACTTCACGCATCATTTGAACGCTCGTCTCGTCCCAGCATGGCGATGGTGTCGCCACCCCCTCCCCCTCCGCGCTAGATTTTAGTCCGCGATGGGAACGCAACGCCGTGAACGGCGCTGAGTGCTCGTCGCGGTGCAGGCCAATGCGAAGCACGCAGGGAGTCAGAGAGAAACAGAACGAAAGGACATTTAAAAGGCCGCACTGCTGTCAATATCACAGTAACGTCGCAAATGAGGTGTTCCCTGGCAAGTGTATGAAAAAAAACTAAATGGCACAAGAAAGAAAGCACAACGCTACATGTAATACACAGAATAGCACGTAACGTGACAACACCAAAAGCAAAAAAAAAAAGATAGCTCCGATTGCTTTGGCAATCGTATGCCACGAAGTCTCGCTTCAGTTGAAGGTTTATGACCCCTTTCGTGTGTGCCGCGCACAAAGTGCAGAGCGAAACGGTGTTCGGACTTGCAGAACAAATCGCCGCTTGTGAAACACACGTTGAAAAATGTTCACGCACCCGCGAAGCTGACGAGTCCATGAGCGTATTTTGCAGATTAACAATAGGCAGCCGCTGTTTTTGCATGAAAGCGCCGATGAACTAGCATTTGTTGATGCGCTGCTTGAAAGGCTTCCTCTTGATAGTGTCGCGTGGAAAAAGTCGTCGATCTCTTCAGGCATGAGTGTAACTTTTCCCGTATCACTTCATATTCCCTATTTTTTTTTCTTCTCCTGCATGCAACTTTATTTTTTTTACAGAAACTATTTTCTACCGTTCATTTATATAAGGCTCTGTGTTTTATAAACTGCAATGACACTCTGTTATAGATGAACTGAACAAAAAGCTACGCATACATTGAAACGAAAATACAGCACGCCAACGGCGCTCATTGGGGCAGATAGATTTTTAAATAAATGGGTGTGTCAGTAAGTTACAAATAAAATAAATGTGTCAAAATTACTTTCACGCGATTTCGTAGCTTACCGGGCTCTGACGTTCGGTTTGCGCAAGTTAGGAGTGCACCCTTGCGCGATTACCGAAATCATTGCAGCGTTTAGAAAAGTGTGAAAGACGCAAGTGCTTGCAAAATTGCTCATTGATTGATTGATTGATATGTGGGGTTTAACGTCCTAAACCCTTCATATGATTATGAGAGATGCCGTAAAGAAGGGCTCCGGAAATTTCGACCACCTGGGGTTCTTTAACATGCACCCAAATCTGAGTACACGGGCCTACAACATTTCCGCCTCCATCGGAAATGCAGCCGCCGCAGCCGGAATTTGAACCCGTGACCTGCGGGTCAGCAGCCGAGTACTTTAGCCACTAGACCACCGCGGCGGGGCGCGAAATTACACAGACGAGTCGACAGTGGATAGAGACGCCTCGAAGGCGACCTATAAATTACATGTTGAAAGAACTCGGCTGTATTCTTTTGCAAGGCAACCACGCTCGTGTGACGCTGCGCAGAAGCTATAAATGAGAAGAACAACAGCGATCATTTATAATGCCATTTCATCTCCTAATAAAATATTTTTATATTTTAAGCCACACGATTCAAGGCACGACTGACATGTCTGGTAATAGTAAGCCTTAAAATTCTGACAAGGACTATCGACGAAAGTTTTAGACTAACTGCTACTGAGTGAATTTTTTGTTGCGCAATATCTTTATTGTTTTAAGGGCTCGTAAAAGTTCCCTGAATTAGCCAGATATACTACCGGCTTCTGCATGATCTTCAACCTTGCTGCGCTAGATACAGTTTGTATGTATGTATGTGACGCTTCACAGGTGAATGTGGGGAAGGAAGATGAGGAAGACGAAGGGTCAGAATAAACTGGTGTTCTGATTTCGGCACTTGCAATTCACATGGAACACCGCAAAATGCCTTTCCCGTCAATGTGAGGTGACCCTCACAAGCTTTCGCTGTAGAGTTCCTTTGTTAAATTTTTATCTCAACAAATCAGGATTTCCATTAACCTATGTGTAGTTTGCAATGAACCGGAAACAATAGATCCCTTTCTTCTCACATGCCGCCGCTTCGCCTCACTACGCCGAATAATTCTTGAAAGACCGATTGGTATGCTCGGATTGCCAGTCAATACATCCACACTATTATCGTTTGGAGCCAGTCAGTTGGGTGTGGGCCGCAGTGCTATTCTGTCAGCGCTACATAAATTCATTCAGGCAACCGGAAGCATACGCTGCTAGTGGTACTGCCAGATATATCCAATTCTTTCTCCCCCTTCCTCATTCTTGGTAATTTGTTTTATATATTCTGGTTTATCGCATTCTTCTGCAATTTTTCACGTTTTTTCAAAGGAACATTATCATTGTTCCTATCTAATTTCTCTTTATTTTTTTCAGCAAGCGTTGTAAAAAATGATCTATTATGAGGTACAGTGTGCCCAATCCCCCATGTGGGTATGAGCCAAGATCTCCTAGGAGACAAGACAAGACTGACGCCATGTCTCATCCGTTACACAAGTCGACAGGATCTACCGCAGCAACATCATGAGCCCACCAAAGAAGATGATCAGCCTGCCGAAATACACCGGAGCTGAAGACGACGTCCCTGTTGACAAGTGGTTGCACCTCTTCGAAACGAAAGCGAGCAACGTCAGCTGGTCCGAACGAGATCGCATCGACTGCATCAGTGAGTACCTGGAAGGGGAGGCATTCCGCTGGTACCTCACCGAGATTTTCGACGCAGAAGATACGTGGGAAGGCATCAAAACAAGCATGATATCACGATTTTTTGCACCTGTTAGCGACCCTTTCCGCCAATTCATACACTGCAGACTCAAAAGAGAACAGCGCATCAGGCACTACTATACGAAGAGAAGACACACCTTGGTCGCCTCGTAAACTTAAAAGACGTTCACATAGTATCAGGATTGACCGATGGTGTACCTGAAGAGATCGAAAGACACCTCGCTGGATTGACGCTCACCACCCCGGCCAAGTGGCTTGCTGCTGCGCTTCAAGTGGAAGGCTCTGTCCACAGAGATGATTCCCAACACTCGTCAAAACAGCAGCTCATGCGTCGAGAGCCTCATTCTACGCGACCATGGCTCCCTACAAGATTGATGCGCACCCCTCACAGTGAGTGCCGACATTGTGCATCCGCTGGTTTGCGAATCAGTTTCACTGGCACAATGAGTGCCCTCGTCGTGAAATGGTGTCTGCTCTAACTGACAACCAGGGAAACGAAGAGGGCGGCCCAAAGGCTCATTAGTACGTTTTGGTGCACCTGTGAACGGACACATGGTGAACGCAATTCTGGATACAGGAGCGACTATTACCTGTATCAATGAAGTTGTGTTCAAAAAACTCAAGCTGCAGTTGCTCAAGGATTCATGCATTAGTGTCCAACAAGTCATCTCAACCACAAAAACTTTGGACCGCGTACACATACAGTTGGAAATAGGGAAGTTATTGCGGGCAGTCCAAGCACACGTTCTACCAGGCATGAAGACTGAATTGTTGCTAGGGCTGGACAACGCCTCCTTTTTCAACCTGTCACTGCATTTAAACACGATGACTTTGCTTCAAGACAACAAAGCTTTGCATAATTCCTTTCAAACACAAAAGTGTGTCTTCAGCGCCGATACGACCCCTCTCCAAGCCGTTGATGTCACGCACCTTCCACCATCGCAACAAGCTGCTTTGAGAGAGGTGCTTCACAATTACGAAGACATTTTCTCAAAGTCTCAGATGGACTTCGGATGTATCGCGGATGAACGACACTGCATTGCCCTCAGCAACAACGTGCCTATCCACAGACCACCGTATCGATGCTCCCTGGAAGACAAAGAGGAAATTGTGAAGCAAGTGGACTTACTTCTTAAGCAAGGTGTAGTGCGTCCATCTTTTTAAGTGTGAATACACTTTATAAGCGACCCCAAACCATCCACCGCCGTCGGCGGCGTGCGCAGTCTTCTCTCTATCTTTAAAAGAAAGAGGACTTGGCGGGCCGCAGCGTGACGCTCTACCGAATAAGCCACGGACGCGACGCTGATATCGGTGTCAGTAACGCGCCTTATACCCCCTCCCCCTTCGCTCGCTCCTCCGCTCTCCTCGATCGCTGCAGCTGCGCGCGCACCCCTCTCTCTCGCGCGCCCGCCTTCTCTCTCAGTCTCCCGTCGAGAGCGGGTCGTGAGGGGGAGTAAAGTTAAAATCCGTTGGCATTCGCCAGTGAGTTAACGTAAGCTTCCCCGTGTGATCAAATTGCGATTCCCAGGAACCATTACACCACAAAGGCACCATAGTGTGATTAATAAATATAATAGTGCGAAATAATAAATACACTTATAACATCACCCCGTGTATTCGCACTTAACCATGTTCACCCTCGGGGAAATGCTTGGGAGTTTTCCCCATACTCGGCTCCAGTCATTCTTGCAGAGAAAAAAGGTGAAAGACGCACACGTTTATGCATTGATTACCGAAAGCTTAACTCTGTCACTCCGGAGCCCTCCACTACGGCGTCTCTCATAATCATATAGTGGTTTTGGGACGTTAAACCCCACTTATCAATCAATCAATAATTCTGTCATTGTGCCTGACTACCAACCTATTCCGCGTATAGACGATGTTCTAGACTACCTGGGAAAATCGAAATATTTTTCGACATTGGATATCACATCAGGCTATTGGCATGTCAAAATGAACCCAGAGCACATCCCAAAAACAGCTTTTGTCACGCCGAATGGCCATTATGAGTGGCTTGTTATGCCTTTCGGTTTGAGAAATGCCTATCACTCGCGTAAGCTACTCAAGCACCAATTAAATTATGCCATTACAAAGCTCGAATGCCTCGCTATAATTGCCGCTGTTGACAAGTGGCACTGCTACCTACATGGACGACTATTCACTGTTGTCACCGATCATGCTGCTTTACAATGACTCAGAAACATAAAAAACCCACATGGCCGGTTCTTTCGATGGTCTTTGAAGCTGTCGAGGTATGACGTTAACATTCGACATCAAAAAGGCAGCGAAAACATCGAGGCGGACGCATTTTCGCGAAGCCCTATGGTTCAACTCCTTTCATTGCCAGAACTTCAAACTTACCAGGACGACCGCCCTCGCTGCAAGTACACAACGGAAAACGGGGTCACTATCGTGACACGTAAAGAAATTCGCAAAGTGTACGTTCCTCTCAAGCTTCAACTGGGCCTTCTGCAGAAAGCACACTGTCAGTTCGGACACGTCGGAGCAAAGAAAACTCTGGGCTTGTTGTCATCATCCTACTATTGGCCGGAAATCATCACAGACATTTCATCCTACGCCCGCTACTGTCACATATGTCAGCGTTGCAAGAAGCCGAAAACCAAGAGATTCGGATCTATCGAGTCACTACCACCTGCAGAACAACCCTTTGATCTTTTAGCAATGGACACTATAGGTGGCTTTTCAGGATATGGCTCGACAAAGAACTTTATTCACTTGGCGATCGACCCCGCTACGCGGTATGTCTGGGCGTTTCCCCACAAAAACGAAACTTGTGACGCATACATTTCGTGCATCACCGCCATCTTTGCAGCAGGAAAACCCAAGAAGTTCCTATCTGATCGTGGACCAGCTTTCACAGCTCGAAAATTCAAGCAATTTCTAAAACGCAATGACGTCCACCAATTGTTTACATCCTATCAACACCCTCAATGTACTGGCATGAACGAACGTAGAAATCAGACTATTGTAACCCGGCTAAAGTGCAAAATGAATGAGCAGCCACAGATGTCCTAGGTCAAACATCTTTCGGATGTCGTAGATGAATACAACAGAACACCACATGAAGTAACACGATATCCACCATCGTACCTAATGAATGGAATTCCTTCATACGACACAATTTTAGACGCACCAATGGAGAGTGTGCAAGAAGCAAGGAAAAGTGCAATCAAGAACACGCTTGCCTATCATGAGAAGAACAAGATAATCTACGACAAAAAATTCCTACCTCAAGATCTCCAACCTGGCGAATTGGTCCTCTACGAAACACCTTGGCACACGAACAAAGGAAAGCTCAGTTCAGTCATGGAAGGACCTTACACAATTCTTCGCAGAGTCTCTCCTGTGAACTATGAGATCGACCAATGCGTAGCTCCATTAAGCAGAACTACTGACATTGTGCACGTCAACAAACTGCGTCGCTACTACTGTCTCAATAAGTTGACGCTCTCTTGGGGGAGGGGGAAACGTGTGACGCTTCACAGGTGAATGTGGGGAAGGAAGATGAGGAAGACGAAGGGTCAGAATAAACTGGTGTTCTGACTGACGCCATGTCTATTCCGTTACATGTATGTATGTATGTATGTATGTATGTATGTATGTATGTATGTATGTATGAATGTATGTATGTATGTATGAATGTATGTATGTATGTATGTATTGATTGATTGATTGATTTGTGGGGTTTAACGTCCCAAAACCACCACTTGAGTATGAGAGACGCCGTAGTGGAGGGCTCCGGATATTTTGACCACCTGGGGTTCTTTAACGTGCACCCAAATCTGAGTACACGGGCTTACAACATTTCCGCCTCCATCGGAAATGCAGCCGCCACAGCCGGGATTTGATCCCGCGACCTGCGGGTCAGCAGCCGAGTACCCTAGCCACTAGACCACCGTGGCGGGGCGTATGTATGTATGTATGTACGTACGTATGTATGTATGTATGTATGTATGTATGTATGTATGTATGTATGTATGTATGTATGTATGTATGTATGTATGTATGCATGTATGTATGCATGTATGTATGTATGTATGTATGTATGTATGTATGTATGTATGTATGTATGTATGTATGTATGTATGTATGTATTGCACGTAGTCGTGACGTTGACGAAGGCTGCAGCTGGCCTGTTCAATACTAAATCAATGGACTCTGTACGTTTATAACGGCGTGAATGTTCGTCGGCCACCGATTAATTTGTCAAGAGGTGGAGCGTGTCGGCATTTATACTTCTGCCATCGAAGTTTCCAACATATCGCTAGCGGCCGCGTAAGTTCCACAACAAACGCTCATGTTCGCGTTGTGCCCGCAATCTCATCGGAAGCTTCTGTGATTATCTAGATAATTCTCATTCATTAAGGCGTTATTAAGTGTGAATACACTTTATAAGCGACCCCAAACCATCCACCCCCGTCGGCGGCGTCCGCAGTCTTCTCTCTATCTTTAAAAGAAAGAGGACTTGGCGGGCCGCAGCGCGACGCTCTACCGAATAAGCCACGGACGCGACGCTGATATCGGTGTCAGTAACGCGCCTTATATCTTTATCGCCGCTGCGCGCGTCCCCCTCCCCCTTCGCTCTTCATCGCCCTTCATCGCCCTTCTCCGCCTGACGCTTGCGTTGTCGTTCCGCTTCTTGGGCCGCGTTCGCGGCTCGATGCTGACGCCTCATCTCGGCCTCGCGAGCGCGCAGTTCACCATCCGCTGCACGCTAACCGTGAGCTACAACGATAACACGAATAGGTGCTAATCTGTAGTGTAATTTGTGTGTGTGTGTGTGTGACGCGCTCGCGATGTGTGCATTTAATGCATCGTACGAAAATCGTGAAGTGTAAATAAATAATACTTCGTATATAATGTATCTGTGTACAAATGCTTCATGACAAACAACACTTAAATTCATTATTCACACTTTAATCATCATCATCAGTAATAAAACTTTCAAGCATTTCCCCGAGGGTGAACATGGTTAAGTGCGAATGCACGGGGTGATGCTATGAGGGGGAGTAAAGTTAAAATTCGTTGGCATTCGCCAGTGAGTTAACGTAAACTCCCCCACGTGATCAAATTGCAATTCCCAGGAACCATTACACCATAAAGCAACATAGTGTGATTAATAAATATATTAGTGCGAATTAATAAATACCCCTCATAGCATCACCCCGTGCATTCGCACTTAACCATGTTCACCCTCGGGGAAATGCTTGGGAGTTTTTTTTATCGCTATAGGCGCCATTTCCCGTGTAATGGGATGGTAAAAGAAAGAAAGCAGCACGTGTGGCCGAGTGCGTGCGTGTGTGCGTGCGTGCGCGTCTGTGTGTGTTAGTGTGCGTGTGCGTTGTAGGTGTGTGTGGGTGTCTCTGTGTGTGTGTTTGTGTGTGTGTGTGCGTATGTGCGTGCTTGTGCGTGTTTGTGTTTGTGTGTGTGAATGTGCGTGTTTGTGCGTGTTTGTGTGTGTTTGTGTGTGTACGTGCGTGCGTGCGCGCATAATTGGTAATTGAAAAAAAAAATGCCGCGAGCAGTGCAGCGTAACCTTCGAAGCTCTTTAGCGCGTCTTTTTCAAATGGCCAAACCCAGTCCGTCTGCATGGCTAGCAGATGATCTACCACAGAAGCCACGAGGTTTGTTGTAACTGCTCTGAAAAAAAAAACACTATACAAATGTCATGTAGTGTAACACATTACATTGCGTGGCAGACGCGTATAGAGTCACGCTAGGCGTAAAAAATAATGTGAACTGAGCAACGAGTGGGTGTTTTAAAATCTCGACCATCAAAAAGCGCTCAAACATATTTTATCTTCACCAGCAACAGAACCATTAAAAAAGTGGATAGCTATGTATGTTCTCGTGTCCCTACGGATGTGTAGTGGGCCCTTTGCTGATTCAACAAACAAATAATTATGGCATATGTGACACTTAAAACCTGTGCTTGCAATTGGCATTCGATGATACATTGAAACAGCCGCTGTTAACGCGCAGACTCGTTTCCTTGCGACACGGTTGAGGTATGCACTGAACACCAAAGCAGGATAGCAGTTCAGAAGCCAATGTAGACGAAGCCCAATTATGCTACCGCGATTCGCTTTTGCAAACGAAGCTCAAGCATCCTCCAATTTTTTTACACTCAGGTCGGAGTCTGATGAAAACTGTGCCCTGCGCCATTCACGTTTCTTTGGATGCCTCTATAAGTGCATCGCTATAATTTGGCATAACATCAAAGGACGATGCAAAGTCCGCAAATGATTGGCAACAAGAAATTTTTTAGTGTTTATTAACATAAATTATTTCCACGAAAAAAATTCTTGCAAGTTTCATAATTGTCCGATTTTTCTCAAAAATAAAGTAAATATATTTTTCACGTGCTAGTAAATTACTCTTCCTCAATGGCAACGTAACCACACTTACTGCGACAAGACGCCTTACAGGTGAGAAAACGCGTGGAGCGCCACCCTGTTGAAGATTCCGCAGCAATCACCATTACGTCAGAAATATTGACCTCGTCTACTAGTGCATGTGTCAATCATAATCCGTAAAAATAAAGTACGTTGTTCTCTGAAGGGGGCACAGATTAACTTACCAAGTTTCAGAAAAATTCAACGGCCCATTGTAGTGAAATATCCGAAATTCTCTTGAAAATCTGCAACGTCACGGTGGGAAAGTTTGGGCGCGGAGTTCAAAAAGCAGGCCTTCAACTTTATCTTCCCATTTATTACTTCAGTTATGAAGGTGAAATTAGCCTCATTAGAGTTTTCAATCAATCTAAATAGATTCATTGTTTCACTTAAGTGTCCCCTCAATGCACGCTGCTAGCGAATATTCGTTCTCATAACCGTGGCACAAGGCTCTGGTAACAGCTACGGAAATATGAGAGAAGTGCTTCCCTAAGACTTGTAATGCATCAACCTATACGCTGAATAGAACCACAAACGCGCTTCTACCAGTGTCTCTGTTGTCAATACTACCTAAAAGGTATTAGGCCTTTCATTTTTTCAACCCACGATATATTTTTGAATAAATTGACGTAAAAAGCCACGCATAGTTGAATCGCTGAACTTGTATCTGTAGGAAAGAAGACGATTGATGCGAACATCAGAAACGCGAGCTAGACAGTGGCAGTCGTGTATATTCTACATATGATAATCGTAGAAGAGTTGGGGTATTTCAGCTTTGTACATCTGACTCAGAAGTGCAAATAAATAAAAGCGAACAAAGGAAAGTGCACACTGAAACCACATTTGTGCGATTTGTATTGCCGATTGTTGTATTTGTGGATACAATATTCATGATTATGCGCGTGTCGTTTCTTTCGTTTTCTTCATAATATGAAGCTAATTCAATGCTCAGCAGGCCTGATTAGGCACGCCTTCAATAGCGACTGACAAAAGTACAGCATACAGTTACACCACATAAACGTAAACGGAAAATAATGACTACGTTGTGACGCTGTGCTTGAGTTCTAGACTCGGGAACCCCTGATTATTAATTGATACAACGAACCTTTAAATATTGAATCGTCTACAATGGCACCACGTAGGCCAAACTTCTTAAGGTGGAATTGACCACACTTAGGAATGTTTAGCTCGCAAGAAAACAAACGCGCTCAGATTTCTGGCACATTTTTCAAAGCACTAGTGGTTTCATAAAGGATTCTATTACTGCAAGTCATTACGTTAGAACGCTTAGTTCGTTTTTGCAAGGTAGACAGGGTGTCTTTGTGTCGCCGTTCAATCAAATGTGAATGTAGAAAAGTTATTCAAGAAACTCATCATCAAAGACAGTTCAGTACAAGTTCAGGTGGTGAAATGTAGCTCTGGTCGAGACCTACGATGAAGAAAGATGTGAATCGGAGAATGGCATGATATATTGGGGAAATCCAACACACCAAAGTGTCCTGTCTTCTTCTTCAAAGTTCGAGCACTAGAGTATCATGAACTTTTTTTCAGTTGGGATAATCACACTTTAAAAAATCGACATCATTGCAATCGTGTTTGTCGCAGTTCATTTGAGGTTACGTTAACGGTTGTCTAATATAGCCTACTTGACGTACGATAGAAAGAGAGAGAGAGAAAAATAAACACCTATTCTAGAATATGTATTCTGAGCGTTGTCTGGGATCTTTTTTAGGTGAGAGGGCTCCCTAGAGCGGGAATCCTTTGGAATCGACTGCCGTCTTCGACCTGGCGACAAGTTGTCACTGGCCTTTCATGAGCCCGAAGACTTGGAACACCAGCGAAAAATAGTCGCCAGGGCCAAGTAAATTTCCGGTCAAGTGATTTTTTTCAATTTTCTGATTATCTAGGAGAACTTCTAAAAAATAAACCTACTACAAAATCGATGACTCTGGTTGAAGTTAAGTGTTATGTTGGATACATGTGCTATCAAAGCATACGTTTTTTTTTTAAAGATGAGGGCATGTTCATTGTCAGAATAATTAATAACATTATTTTAATGTAGTCGAGAACCTGGAAAACCACCGAAAACTCGTCACTAGGTCCAAGAGGGCAGTCGAAGCCAAAGGATCTTCAAGAAGTTGGTTGTCACACAACGTATAGTATCATCTCTAACTGAAAAACTTATTTGAGAAAAAATACTGGACAAGACACTAGCGAGAATTGCTGAGCACATCAGGCAGAATATACATGACAGATGCAATAGTTATAACAATTGTGGGTGACTCTAATGCTTCCATACGTATTCGGTTAACTCTGTGTTCCATCATGTTGCTGAGGTAGATCTCACAGCCTCCGTGCAAAAAAAGCGCGTAGTGGTGTGAAGTGATCTCAGTAACTCACAAAAGATACCATTTGGTTTTTAATTAAACTCACTCAATGAACGCTCGCTAGAACGTCTTGAGAGGCTATTTCGTTCATTCTTTGCAGGAAAAATTGCGCTAAAATATAAAAGGACACGACAAAAAAGGAACACCAAACAGATCTTCGTGGTGCCCTTTTCTATTTCAGCGCAATTTTCCTGCATGGAAAGCTCACTAGTTATTCCGACAGTCAGGTGGCCCTGATCTTAAATACACTTATGCCCCAATACCATTTGTGTCTAATCTAGCACTAAACCTGCACCAGAGTCATCGATATCATGGTACTTTCATTTCTTAGAAGTTTTCTTAGATTTTTTCTCGAATAATCGGAAAACCGGAAGTGACTGGTTGACCAGAAGTGCCTGGAATAGAAACAAGATGGAGTGTCACTCGGTTTTGTTGCCACTAAGGTAAGCTAATAATAAAACACGTGGAGCTAGTGTCCATGAAAAGCGCGAATATAAGACTGATGAAGAAAATCCTAACCTGACACGAATAACATCCACTAGCATATAAGGTTTGTGTAGCAAGTGCACGGACATGCTCGTGAAGCTGGTGGCGAGTTTCTATACACAAATATAAGCAAACAAACAAATAAACAAAGAATCACGTCCAGCACGACGCGTATCTGAGCTACGGCTCCAGCATGGCGGGTGACGTTCTTGCCGGTCTGCTTCGTCGGCGCTGTGAGAAATGAACGATGCACGCTAGGAGGCTGCCAAATCAAGAACGTCGTCGGATGAAGGCGCGTCCATGCGGACCACGTCGACGACTGGGCTAATTTTAGCGCCGGGACCCGTGAATTACGACGTCAGTGCATCGCTTTATAAAAAAGCCTCGCC
Source organism: Rhipicephalus microplus (assembly GCF_013339725.1). Taxonomy (NCBI): domain Eukaryota; kingdom Metazoa; phylum Arthropoda; class Arachnida; order Ixodida; family Ixodidae; genus Rhipicephalus; species Rhipicephalus microplus. The sequence goes on from NC_051165.1 coordinate 253,586,146, forward strand.
ACGAAGAAAGAAGGGACGCACGGGTGGGGCATTATACGGGTAAACAAAAACAAAACGAAGCCGGACAGCGTCTCCTGGTTTCAGGATCTCGTCGACGAGCTCGAATTCCACAGCGTCCGTGCGTGCGCCGTGCCATGGCGAATTAAGGATGACAAACAGCTGTTTACGTTCTGCCCCACCAGCGGGCCGCCTGCTCCGGCCTTTCATGACGACGGCGAAACGGAATACGTGTGCTTGCACTAGACGAAAACGACTTTAGAGGAAAGAAACAAGAGAGTGACCTTTTTTTTTGCCATCGTTCTTTGTGCACACATGACAATGACTAAGATAGCGGGCCAAATTGACCCTAATGACACCGCTGCTTCTGCGACATCGTGGCGAGCAAAGGTGTACCCCTTAAAGCAGTGATCACATCTTCACCTTCAACCATTGATTGATTAATATGTGGAGTTTAACGTCCCAAAACCACCATATGATTATGAGAGACGCCATTAGTAGAGGGCGCCGGAAGTTTCAACAACCTGGGGTTCTTTAACGGGCTCCCGAATTTGACTACACAGGCCTACAGCATTTGCGTCTGCATCAAAAATGCAGCTGCTGCTTTACCTTAAACCATCGTGCTTTGTTTTAACGTTAAGCTCGTGGTGGTTGTTTTTTTTTTTTCGCCATCAGACCAGATCTATTTGTTTCAGGCAAACACTCTAAGCATCCTCGTCGCCCCGAAGCTTAGCATGTGGAGCCTTTATTTGCTTGCTCTTTTTCAAACAATTTTGAATGCGCGTACTAAAAGAACAGAGACGTTTTGTGTCTCGTTTGCGTGTCGCGTGCTAATGACTTGTCTGTTTTTGGAGTAGTGGCGTGCTTGTTGTATATACGTCAGTTACGTTCCTGCTCGTAATTTTTCTCTTCTGCTTGTTTCGCATTATGTTTTCTGCTTTTATCTTGTCAATAACATGCTGAAGAAAAAGAGAGGATGTGCGAAATAAGCTTCTTGAGCCATGAAGTTTTTCTGTTTATAGCAGTAAAAAACAAACTAACACCCCTGTTTTTTTCGGTATGTTTTAGTTTTTATCTGTGCCCACTGTGTACTCATTCTATATCTTTTTTACATAAAATAAGTTTGGCCTTTTTAAAGATTCGCGCATGCTTACAAGACAACGAAAAAAAAATCGATGAAAGGTAAACACGGACAGTCCTAAAACAATTTGTGATATATATGTTCCTCTGTTATTCTTGGTTAGTGAGTAAAACCAACAGAACCTTCACCCACTGTGGGAGACAGCAAAGCTACTTCTATAAGATGCGCCGGTAAATCAACGAATGGATCGATGCACGAATAAGTCAGTGGGCCCATCGGTCAGTTACAGTTCTGCATGACAGGAGTTACGGCAAACCTCGTTACTAGTGCATAGTTTACGACTATTCGCATATTAGGAAGTGGACAGGAGGGCAAATGGCATAGTCGTGCTCGAGTGAGCCGCGTGCCCTTGAGCACCGTGCCGGTTGCAGCTACGAGCTGCCGATATCGACGCGTGTTGACCCAATACGCACTTCCGTGCTGCAGTCGTCGTATGGAGATATGACCGTGTAAGCGCAGAGAGTACGGAGCAGTCCGTATCGAATGATCGGTGATGTAGCGAGCGTAAATTAAACTAGACAAACACAACGCTGCACAGAATTCTTCGCGAGCTGTCTCCTGCGTTCGTGTTCTCAGTATTCATCACAGCGTACGTGTTATGCGGATATGGAGTACATGCACAAACGCACACGTTGTCGCCTTTCTTAATCTTTAGGCCAGTACTGCTTTGATTTATATTGGTTGCAGCGTAGAGTTTACTAAAATATACTAGAGAAGATTCTGGCACTGTGATTGTTTAGCGACCATGTGAATGAGAGGTAGTACACGACTTTCCCTCTTCCGCGTACTTGCGGGTGGCCAATCGCGCGGGTAGCTTCATTTATTGCTGGTTTCGGTTTTCGTTTCGAAGAAAACAACCAACCCTTTTGTACTTCATGACCCGATTTTAAATGGTAAGCCTAAACGTCTAAGGTGGTGAAGTGCGACTGTCGAACATTTGCGATTCTTGTTTCGTGACTAAGCAGTTTCAGGCCGAGCGAAGCCAAAAGAAACGTAAAGTACGAAGACTATAAGCGAATCCATGTACTACTCATAAATTCCGTGCTCGTTGAAGCTACATGCGTTGCAGCTCCCGTAGACACTAGCGACAAAGTTCCCTGTAGTGTATAAATCAAAACTCTATGGGTCTCATCATGCATGGCAACTTCACTTTCACATTGTTTTGACCTTCATGGTTAGCCATGGTGGATACCAGTGAGGTTGTACACAAGCGCTTACGTATTAATCAACATTTATCCTCAAAGCTCCTTACATGATATGCGAGAGCCCATACAATGCGTTCTGAATCCCTTTTATTCTGATGTATACAATTAATTCGTCTAATCGAGGCTCATTCTCTACGACTAATTTTGCAATAAAGGCGCACTCGTTCACAGCTTCCAGTGACTGAAAATCAATCGTAAACTGTTGCTTACTGCCCAACTTATTGTAATTTTTTCTAAATAATATACTACGAAGTTACGTTACCTGCTGTATTGCCTAATATAGCCGCACATGTATTACAAATTCGCTACGACGCCCGATATTTTTTCTTCATCATCACCGTAAATTTGCTATAATCAAACATACTGTGTGCGCAAAGAATATAAAGAAATAGTGGTGAACAATTTAATGTATTGAACATTTATGATTGGTGCAAAGAATGAAGACAATGAAGGAACAATAAACCAGAACGGGCACCTTTACTGTCCTCGTTCATTACACCACTCGTCAATGTTTTTGTCTGTAATCTAACTAGCCTGAACCAAAGTTTCATTTTGTATATTTGCCTGACGGCGTTCTTGGCCAGCGTTTTTTTTAAAGCAAAAGCATTATTCGTATTCTAGCATACTCTTGCTACGTTTCTCCGTGCCTTACTTCTGTGATACATGCGTTACGTAGAAACACGCTTCGCGATCTTCAGAAATAATGCGTAGAGGCATCTATCGTGCAATTTTCACAATGATTTAGCTCTTTTTCACAATTTTACAAATATATCTTTGAACATTTGTTTAGATAGGCAACCTGCTTTTCTTTTTCGAATTCTAAATTCATGGATGTGTTGGAATATTATTCCACGGTATTTTAATAAATACATTCCTTATACAAGGAAGGCAGCAAGCTAACCCGCCAGTACATTTTAAGACCTTCGTAGAACGTCTGTCTGTGTTCCCTCTTGTGTCCCTGCTTTTTGTGAGCAACAGTTCACATAACGGTGGACTACAAACGAGCCTAACTTAATGACCTCCTGAAATTCGTATTTGTAGGCTGGCGAAATATGTGAGGCTCAATCTTTATTCCCGTCAGAACATCACAGATTTCTTTTATCTCACTCGTCGTAACACCACATTATACCTTGTCATTTTTGAGCTAACCATAACTGGCTAATTCCTTTAAGACTCGTCATCACTTACACCCAGTATTTGGATTGCTATTGGAGGCAATGTTTTCTGCATATGCGTGGCCCCAGATTCTTTCTACACTGAAGATAACGAGATGCCCTGATAACGTATCCGAGTTTGTGAACCTTAGCGTAGTTCTTTATCGCGAGGCGATTCCCAGCAAGACCTTGCACTGGCACCTTCTCGTCTCTTTCTCTTCTCTTTCCTCTGTCTCATATTTGTACTCTGCTTTCCCATTCAGCCAGTGCAGGATAGCCAACCACGCCGTGCCTCGTAAACCTCCCTGCCTTCTCTCTGGTTTTTCTTCCTTCTTTTTTTCATTGCACTTGCATCAAGCCTTGTCCTAGCGTATCTAGAATTGTGTCTGGCAACCCTTCGGACTCTACAGCATCGACTACAGACATGCACCGCTTGATTTATGCATCAATAAATAACGATATATTGTAATAATTTCGGGGCCTTATTTTACGAAACCTCAACATGTTTGTGAGGCACGCCGTAGAGGAGTGCTCCGAAAATTTTGACCAACCGGTATTTTTCACGTGAACCTGAAATATAAATGCTCAGTATTCAAACACATTCGGCTCCATCGAAAATAATGACGCCGCGGCCGGAGCTGGATCTCGTGAGCTTCGGATAAACCGCAGTAAACCATTCCGCCTTTTTTCTGACTTTCTCCTCTGAGTGCTTTTTTTTGTAGCGATGAAAGCTTGTCTCAGAAATTCGTACCAATATTGCCTCTCATAAACACGGAGGTCGCACTTCTGCTGTCTTCTTTTTCTATTAGTAGGCTCACAGAGTCCATAGAATAAGAAAATGTCAGCATGTTGTAATCGAGAACAGAAAAGGACTCGTGAAAAAAAAGGTAAAAAAACAACAACGGAGTAACGGGGATCCGTGAACCGGCAGCTGTCTATCTGAAAGAACAGAGTGGCCACTGGTCTTCCTTCTCCTTCGGCAACCGCTGAGACAGACTGGCGAGAACTGCGTGCAAATGGAGGGTCGTCAGCGGGTGCAGGAGTACGCCTTGGGCGAGTTCCCGCTGTTGGGGCCGACGGAACACCGTGGGCTGTTTGCGTATCAGGAACGCGCAAGAGAACAAAAATAAAATAAAATGAAACAAAATATACCAGTGGGACTGCACAGAAGGGAGTAAAGAGTACGAGAAGTGAAGAAGGGTATGTCGGTCTACGCGGCCATTGTGTAAATGAGTCCCACGCGAGTGCTTTAGGAGTGTAAGTGGCGAAGATGGGAGGCGGCACACGTGTTGGGACACTCCGCGCTTTACTGGCGACTGGAGAGAACAAAGACGCGAAAAGAAAGAAGAGAATGACTGAACTTGTTTTTCGTTCGCTTCTTGCTCTTCTTTCCTGCTGCCCCGTAATTCTTGCGCTCATCTAAAAAGAGGGGAAACTGGTGGCTAGTTTGGCACGGCTGCCTGAAGAAAGAAGCTTTCGTTAAACTTAAAAAAAAGTACTGGTGTAGTCGGTGCAGTAATTCGCTTAGTTATCGGTACATCCTGCAGTTATCGCGGAGCTGCTGTCCCTAACTCGAAAAAGTTTTCTAACTCAAGCCACTAGCGGGAATAACTTAGTATGGGCTACTAGTGAAGACGTGCTAGTGAAGGTCCCAAGACTTTGCGAAAGTGCTATCAGCTATCCAGTGGATCACAAATAGGTTAGAGAAATAGGGCATCTTCAGCGACGGTGGAAAGGATTATGGTGGTTGCGTGCGGAAAAGTAATATTACGCGTTCTGTGCACAGAGGTGGGCGCTTATGGATGGTAACACAGAGCACAATTCGGTTTAACGAAAAAATTATAGTTGCTTTAGCCCACCTGAGTTCACAATTTCTGGTTTTTAAACCTAACCACACCCCTTGTGCACGTGCCCTTCATGGCGGACATGCGTAGATGCAACGTTATATCAAGAAATGTCTGGCTAGATGAAGCTAGTCTTGCTTTTACACCAAAATCTTTACAATTTCATATGCTTGAAGATGAGTCCATGTGGCAGAGTCACTACAGCGTCAGATGAAAGCGCAATTAGGATAAGAAATTTGACGAGGCTAAAACAAAAGAGTTTTCACCGTCAAGTTGAATCAGTTTGTTTAAGCCCCTCAACCCTTGTGCTTTCTACAAGAAAACTCCTATTGCCAAACACAAGCAAGATATACTTTGATCTCTAGTTTGTTAGTTTGTTGCAATTGACTTCGTTGTTGTTAGTTGTTGCCATTGACTTGAAGTGTTGCCGCACTATCTCGATGTTACAAAAATGGGCAATACAAAATGAAACGAAAGAAAGAAAAAGTATTTTGGTAGAGGATATATTCCTGATACCACCAGCCAAACTTACGTGCTGTATTATATATAGCACACGTTCAAGTGTAACTAGAAAGACTGTGTATTTTAGCACCACGAATTCACAATAATAATGGAAATATTCTTATTTGTAATAATGTGAGCAAAAGTTAGCGTGGTGAGCTAAATTATCATGAGATGATGAAATCTGACAGTGTTGTTCAGGAACACGATTGAATTACTTAGACTACGGAACCTGCCATGTGTCAAGTGTGTCGGTAAGACGGCAGTGTAACGTCCATGAACGTTTATAAAAACCGCCAAACAAAGAAAGCTCAATACTTCCGAATCAGAAGAGAAGTACTTGACTTTAAGATGCGTAGTTTTCGACGGCACAGCGGCTGCAATAGGAACACATATGTGAAAGATTTTTGTATAGTTCTATATAAGCGGATAACTCTTGATCGTTCATGAACACACGCGTTTTCGCTTACGTACTTGTTGATTGAACATATATAGCATATATTTTTAACATAAACGAAGCTTTATAAAGTACAAAACCTGTTTTATAAATATTACTCTGTGATTGTTATGCAGTAAAAGAGGGAAGACGGGCAATGAATGAAAGGTTGGCTACAGGACTCGCTGATTTTATTACAACCTAGATGAGGAAAGACGGATAAAGGCTACTACTTAAACACTTTGGGAAAGAAGAAAGAAAGAAAGAAAGAAGAAAAGAAAGGGTGTGCTCTTATAGTTGTAGACATAGTATCCCTAAGCACCTTCCTGTGTCTACTGTGCTTCTGGTTTTTTTAATGTTCTGATGTTCATGTTCGCGCAGCTTACTCAAAGTTTATTATAGATGAAACACCTGCTTAGATGTCCAAGGTCATTTTATTCAGAGCGCGCTAAGCAAACAGAGTACTCTTTCATTTACAGAGGCTAAGGTTCTCACATAATGTGCGTTAACTTCCATGGCTTCACTACTCTTTTCGTCGAAGAACGTTTAAGCGACAGCCACATAATGTTTCTTTTGTTCTTTTTTCTTGCCAGATATCAAAACTCTTCTTTCACCAGCGTCCTTGGAAAGGACATATGTATTTAGGAGAAGGCGTCAATTCACAAGTAACATTTGATTACTTTTCCTTAGTCGTGCTTTGTGCAAAACTGATTATTCAAACACAAAACCAGAAAATCGCACATGTATGCAAGACTCTATATTGATAAAGCAATAGTAGGAAGTGATGGCGGCGTTCCCTCGTGATAAAAAAGAAAATAATAATAAATGTGTCATCCAGGCGATGAACGTGGGTGGCGTACAACTTCCGAAGCTAGCCTGAATATTTTATCGAGCCTGGTCTCGATGTATAGCCAAGAAATAAAACAGATGAACCGACTACCAAAGACTGAGAGGTGATCTGCGTTCGCTCTGAGGCCTTCATCACACCCTCTTCGGCTTTTTTTTCTGTTTATCTGCTCTCTCCGATCTCCTTCTCACGAGCATTTTTCCTTTGCCTTTTGTAGCAGCGCATATCGGTCATTTCGGTGCTGTTATCTCCTGAAGGTGTAAACAGGACGCAGAAAACATTTTTGTTCTCCCCCTCCATTTTTTTCGGCTTGACATTTTTTTTTGTTCTTCCTGGTGCAACGACTGGGACGAGAGAAGCGCTGGTGGCTTTAGCTCGGCGTCCTGCAAGGACGTTGTGTCGTTTTCGCATACGCCACCCCCCCCCCTCCCCTGCACGCACCTTTCTTATCCCCTCGTCATAGACTTCCTTATGTTCTTAACAAGCTCTATTTCGGCAGCGTCTCACGCTTTGCGAAAAACCTACTGCTTCTTTATTTATTTTACCGTTATGGGTATACTGAATTCTACCTCCTGTAGCGTACATCTTGTTTTCTCTTGCTGTCCGCATGAGAATATTCTGCCCAGCTTCACACGACCCGATAAAATCGTCCTCTACGTGTGACCCGCTTCAAGGACGTTACATTTCGCGCACTAACCCCTTTCCCGTTTTTCGTTTATTTTGTACAATCCCACCGCATCGTCTGAAAGCGCATTGTTCGAGAGTCGCCTGCTGCTGTCATACGGGAGTGTCTTCCGGCCCACCATTTTTTAAACGTTTGTCTGCGCGTTTACCGAAAGGAACGCATTGGTTGTGCACAAATAAAATAAAAAAGATTGAAATAGAGGCGAGTAAGAGCGAAGGTGTGAGATGCGACGAAGCAGCGGTAGGGGTAGGGACAGGGTAGTGTGACAAAAAAAAAGGGAGGGGGGAAGCGGGGAAGAGCACCTTTATTTCGTAGAGATGCAGTGCCGAAACCGACACTCGCATAACCACCCCAATCCCAGCTCCTTCTGACACGTACGACGCGTACTAACTTTGCAAGGCCTGCCTATGCGCGCCCTTACAGTAAAAGCGCCGTATACTGATTCGTCCTAAACCGCGCGCTATTTTCCGACGCTCGAAACCCCGACGCTTCGCTACTTCCATCCCGGCTGCAACGTTCTCTTACTGTTTCTCTATCGTTTAAACGCGTTCGTTTACCAGTGCTTCCTGTGGTGGTGGTGGAAAGCTGCCAGCAGTGCACCATTTTTATAGTATTTTTATAAAATCCCTTTCATTCGTTTCAGAGACGAAGCATTCTCTTTTCTCCGTGTATATATTTCCCCGCTCTCTTTCAACCCTGTGCGGCGAGAATCAATTTTGAACGAGTCGAGCGTGAACATGGAAACTTGGAATGCGGAGATTAGGAAACAGCGTTGAACGGAAGAAAGATAGGAGATGCTGCAGGAGCAGCAAGCACGAGGCAAGAGTGCACGGGGAAGGCATCGAAGAGAGAAAGGAGGTCCGCTTTTCTCGACGCGCATTCGCGAGAAATTCTGACGCGACCAAGCGGCAAACGCTTTTCTGCACGCGCGCGAGCGCGCTATAGCTTTGGCCACTGGAGCTACCGAATTTCCAGCGAGTGGATACTTGTTGCTGCGAAAACGCCCGACGACACGGGTTCACGTCCTCGGACGTAACAACTAACGTTCCGCCAAGGCGTGCAACGCGAGCCGAGCTACCCCCGATATGTGATGTTCATTTTTAAAATATTTTTATACTGTCTGTATTCTCCTTGTTCCCGTTCATTCTCCAACATCGCTGCTCTTCTTTCTCGACGCGCGTTTGGGAACAACTTTGCTGAGGAACCAGCAGGGAACGCTTCATCTTCGTCGTAGTTTTCGAGAGGCAAGCAAGGCATAAAATTTGGCGTCAAAAAACCCGGGTAGAGTGTGGTTTGGAAAGTGGTTGACAATGCGAGTAACAGCGTGCACTAAAGAAAGTTTTAATACTGGCTACATAAAGCAGTGGCGCCCATGCGTGTAATTCATTACAGTGACGTTTGCACGACAAAACATAAACGAAGACAAAGAAAGCTCCTACACTACCTACGGCTGAATGAAATTCCAGTTGATAGTTTTTTTTTCGTTTTCTTAATTTTTTTCCTGAAAGTGTTCAGTCTTTGTTGCTATAAAAAAAGCAAGGAAATCTGGGTACCAAGAAATTCATAAACATCGTTGCCAAGGTACATGAACAAGAATTAAGGAATCGACGAGCGATGATATGTAATAAACTTATATGGATGATTTTGTCAACTTCCCATTTTCACCCCTTACCTCTTACTCTCTTTTACGTGGGTTAGACGCTAGTGTCTATTCTGTAGCAGCCTTTCTGTCATCAGGTTGCTGCGGACGTGGCACGTATGAGGTGCGAAGTGCCATATCGGCTATAGGCTTGTCAGCGTCACCTGTCACCATGGTGTGTCGTGTAGTCACGGTTCATCATAATATGCCCGGTTTCGAGATTGGCAATGCTAGTGACTCATCAACGAAATCTCTCTCAAAACACTGCAGGCTTCGCCCCTTCCCAGGTTTCACGTATACTGGAGCTGAAATACCCTTCCTTCCCCGGTTGAACAAGTTTTTTCAGTAAATGTAACAATCAAAAGATGTAATTACGGAAGTACAAATTATGGCACTCCATATACACGTGCTTGCAGAAAAAACAAAGTTGAAGTAGGTTTCAGCATTAATTTGATTCTGTTTTACCACACGAATTGTATATTCGCTTAAGTAAATGTTGTTGGCAACGCAGGACATTTAATTCTAATTATTACAGCCACGAGGTTTGTGAACACAAACAGAATTATCAGGTAACATGCTTAAGAAAGATTGAAAAGAGCAAAAAAGACCAAACACGCAGAAAGACGGATAGATATACAGCGTTTTGCATGTCACGATCTCACCTCAATTACTAGGTTCTAGGCAGCACTGCCAGCATTTCTTCATTATCATTTTTCGCAACTTCTTGGTATTATCAAAGCAAACTTTCAAGTATTAACATTTCTGTTGCTCTGACGCATGTCATAGAAAGGCCTTGGGTCTGAAAAAGTAGCATGATTGTGAATAATCAGCGCTGTATCTTTGTGCCTTTCTCTGTGTGTACTGTCTTTTTTGCGCCCTTTAATCTTTCTTAAGTATGAACCGACTCCTGCAATCATCTATTTTGTCTACATATGGTGAAATATAGATTTCACAAGTTAGAGAAGAGCAATTCCTTGATATTATACGGCGCACGCGTCATTTATTTAAACCAGAAGCGCCTTGCCCCCATTAAAACACGGTGAATCTTAAGTGTATATTTCTCTGTGTTTCAATCTTCGAGAACGCACCCTGCCGTTCTGAGAGCAAATAAAGTTTTTTAGTCGGCTTAAATGCGCCCCTCTTGGTCCAGTATGTCAGAAAAAAAAAACGAGAAACTGTACATGACCGTGAAAAATGCCACATTAAACGTTTGTAGAAACGACACGTGCATTGTTGAATACTTTGACTTCGAACATTGCCCTCTCTGTTTCTTTGTATTTCACGCTTGCTTCCCCTTTTTTTCATTTTATACGCTGTTTTGATAGCGTTACGCCAATCGATGGCAGCATACTATAGACCGAACCCCTAAAGTGCTCCGCACTTAACGTCATCGTCGAGGCGTTTGAAGAACAAGAATAACACCTATTCGGCGTGAGCGGATGCACAAATGGCTACGTTATATGTAGGTTTGACAGCGTTAGAGCAAGCGACAATGAAAGCATGCGTTCACCACTCACGACAGCCCGGCCCCCTAAAGCGTTCCACATTTAAGAGAAAGATACTGTGCGAGAACAGCATTGAATGTGCTATGGTACTCGGCTGCTGACCCACAGGTCACGAAATCAAATGCCGGCAGTGGAGGCTGCATTCTCGGTGGAGGATAAAATGCTGCAGGCCCGTGTGCGCAGATTTGGGTGCACCTTAAAAAAACCCAGTTGCTCGATATTTCCGAAGTCCTTCACTACGGCGTCTCTCATAATCAAATGGTGGTTTCGGGACGTTAAATCTTATATATCAATCAATCGGCGTCGAATGTTGATTGTGAAGTCAACACTATGCATACTAATGCATATAAGTCCTCTTAAATACCGCAAGTGTGCACAAACATCACTTATCGCAGAACGCCTGCGTGGAAACAGCCATGACAGCAGCATATGCAAAGCGAGCGAACATCATGCTACATAGATAATGGCATCCAAGATGGTTGCCAATGCGTGCGTCAAGCTGTAAGGCAAAACGTGGCAGTCTGAATACCAACACGCACAGGCACTGAATTCGCGAAGACGCTGAACTCGTTTTGGGACATATTTTGCAGTGCTGTTCAACCACAACTGATGTTCATGAATGTCTGAAGGGATGGGTGCCAATCTATTTTCCTCTAAATGCGACATGGCTCATTAAATTCCATTATGCACACGCTGCTGTACGAAGGCATTGTGATTAAGAATGTCAGTTTAGCGGCAACATGCTCCCTCGTGTCCCGTGACAGCAATGTCAGCGTGACCGCTTTAGTTGTGGCGCGCACTGCCATTTTTCAGCACTGGTTATTACTAGCCTTGGTATGCTTCAGCTTTATAGCAGATTGTAGGTGTTCTTACATTCGTGACGGCGCTGGTGTGTTAACAGTTGTCTGCATTCATTAAAGATATAAACTACTCGAATTAATCAAAGAGCATTGAAAGTAAACTAGCTTTTTCGTAATGATTCTAATTGACTGGTGGCAGTTCTGAGCAAGGCGCTGGAGTGAGAAAACCTCTCTTGCACACAGATGCCGATATGAGTGAGACATGTCAGCACTCAGTATGGTTGCATTATTACCAGCTACAAAAAGAGAATGGGATATAGAGAAGTAATGAAAAGCGAGTTGGATATACCCGGCTCACTTCGCATACCACTTTATGCGGAGACCCGTTCCCCATTGAACAACTGAATGCCTTATAGAGATTGCAGCAGCCTTTGTGCAACACACTTCTAGCACAATGACGACACCGCAAGAGGAGCTTGGGCCCAGTCAGATGGCTAAGGAGACCAGTGCCGCAATCCTAGATTATGTACTTAATATCAAAGGGTGGCTCAATTTCTATATGACAAAGACTGGTGCGGTAGTATGCTGTGCGCAAAATAAGGCTTTAATTTCTTCACTTTTACTTTTTTCGGACTTTTGTGCGTACTTATAATCAGGAGTACAATACCCTACCAGTAAACAGGGTAAAGCAAAGAAAATGGCAAAATTGACTCCAGCGAGAGGCTGCTCATTAAAGGGTCTCTTCATTAAAAGTCGGGGGGGGGGGGGGAGCAGTGTATATACACTGACAAGTTAACGATACATTTCTGTTGTTGGGGCGCAACCGTTCAATATCAGTTAAGCAAGAGCATGAGGAGGCATTGGGCACACTTCCCACTCGTTTTGGATTTGGCCATAAACTGAGGAAAACATACGTGGCAAGACTCACCCGTTAGTTCAGGAAAGTTCTCAATTACGTTACCGTCATATTAACACCCAAGCGTGGCGTATAATTTTTAGTGCTACTTGTCCCAAGATTTTAGTACATATCAAAATGAACAACGCGACGGAAACTCTGGAAGGCAGCCGGTTATGTATAGTTGTCGCTCTTCAATCTTTTCGCCACCTGTGGCTCTGCCACTGACGTACACAAACAGGTGCGATCATCCACCACACATGTGTGAAAATTCTGCATTTGCACATAATTATATTTCATTTTAAGCGCAGAAAACGATGTGCACTACATCAAATGGACTAGAGAAAAGAAGTATGACATGGATGCATGCATCTTTACGAAGTAGGCCAAATGGCTGTTTTGCTACATCATTTGTTTATTTACCTATTTATTTATTCGTTTGTTTGGTTTTTTATTTATTTATTCGGCAGTACACTCAATGCACTATATAAAACATTGCATGTCGTACTTATACGACAAAAGCTAATGGTTTTTTATCGACAATAGCGACGCATTTAAGTCACTCACCGATTTCTGTTCTTTTTTAACAGGCCTGCTGTCGAGAGGTGGAGGTTTATATTTCATGAATTCCTATATGCACAAAAACTCGCCACGGGAGCTTCACTGCGTCTACACTCAGCTACAGCTCATGCAGCCTCAGCACTGCTGCATAAGCTCTGTTGGGCAGCACTCCGGAGGACAGCGAGGATGTTGGAGCTTACGCATCGCCATCGGGATTGCATTGGGATTGATCGGGTCGGGCCAGTGTCCGAACGACTGGCGGGTCGTAGGCCATCTGCACGGGACGCAGGTGCTTTGTTCGACGCTACACACACACAAAAGCGAGAGCTCGAGAAGAACAACAGTGATTATAAGAGTGCTGCAACGTGGACTGGTGAGCTGTGGGACGCGGGAGAGCCAGTCGGCATCCCGTATATTGCCTCTTCCTCCGAGGGGTATCGTAGGGTCGCAGGAGTGCCGAGCCGCTTCGCCGTCCATGTTGGTGGCACTGCGGGGCAAGCCATAGTGTAAAGCGCGTGTGGTAGATGCGAGCATAATAGCTCTGGCAGCGTTATTTCTCGGACTTGTTTTGAGCGCTCGCACTCATCTTCTATCTCTCTGCGTCCGTTCCACGCGCCAGCTTGCTCATTGCTTTTTTTTTCTCTCGTACGAGAGAAGTAAACACCTTCACTGAAGAAGTCACGCGGAAAAGAATGAAAGAATGGGCAGAAGTGGATGGGGGAGAAGGGGGAGGCGTTCTCGTCCAAGAATGGTCCATTAAAAAGCGTAGGTGCACACTTTCGCTGCTGCTTTCCCGACCATTATGGCTGAGCGTTGGATCGTGCTGGCTGGAACGACGACAACGAGAGAAGTATAGGGCTGGGCGGCAGTCGTCTAAAAATATAAGCGTTACGCCAATGCGTTCCTCTGATGTATATGCTCACGCAGGGCGCATTCGGAGAGCACGAAGCGAGAGATATAGCTGCCGTGCGACGGAGGAATGCGAGCTCGCTGAGAAATTGCGTTGAAAAGCGAAACTCTTTCAAAATAAGGGGGCTTAAAATAATTTATGAAGGGGCTCGTCATTGAGGTGCACGAGCGGAAAACAAGGAGGAGTTGCTGACATGCAAATGGCGCCAGCACTGTTCCCTCATATGTTCATGTTATTTTTCTTTCGAAGATGAAAACAATTGTTCTGATGACACCTAGCCGCACCAACGCACGTGGTTATATATTCAAAGGATCTTTCGGCGCTTGCTGGTTTAGCGTCGAACGTATCAAGAAAGTGTGTTATAATAATGGTGGCCTAAACTTTGCGGCCACTTCCGCCTTCGTTAGTATAAGACCGGCTGTATGCATGAGATAGGTGAATATCACCTGAACTTCAATGAAAAGAACGTGCAAGAAAAGAGTAACTTCAGCTTTAGCCTAAAGTAAGGTATAACATGCCAAGCAACTGCCTCATCAGCATTTCTTCACGCTTAAGGTAAAACTGCACAAAGACTGTAAATCGCCAGCCTGTAATATCCTGGTTCGTGGCCGTCACTGAGAGTAGTGAGACAGAGCGACTATTATTTAGCTATATAATCTATGAGAGGCTTTGGTACATTAGATGGTGCTCTTACATAACGCGGTCTGAGCCAATTTAGCTTGCTATAGAGATGTGTTACAATAATGCTGGCAGTAACGACGAGAATTTGAATTTGTGGCCTTAGTTCTGCTACACACGTATGACGAAACAACTTGATTGTGCATACACGTTTTATGAGGCGTAAAAATTTGCACAAACTTAATATGTGGAATCTACTCTGTGACTCTCATTACATAATAATGCGAGCAACGTTTAATGAATATCTGGGTAATTTTCGCTTACGCTTATCTTTTGAGGAGTGCGGGTTGTGGACCGCATTTGTGTCATCACTATTTTCTGTAGAGTTTGCTTCCCATTCGATGAAAACCAATATTCAAAGCGCGTACGTCACCAGAACGCTGCTGTAAACAACTTCGTTCTTTTCTTCATACTTTCTTCTTATTAAACAAACTAGTGGTTTGTTGCCCTCCACTCGGGGGAAAAGTCAGGGATAAACTCTGACTAAACAAGAAAGACAGGCAAATGAATCGGCGCACCTAAAAGCAACAATACAAAAAATAAGGCATCGAAAGGCGACTGTCTCATGTAAGTTTCTGCAGACTAAAAGAAAGCAATGGCCAGATTCATCTTCGATTATGGAAGCGTTTATATGATCGATCTACTCTGTAAGCAGCATGCCCGCAAGACGAACTAACACACCCGCTAGCGACAGCGTGGGTGCGCTGAAGGTAGGGTAAGGACAGTGGCAAAAAAATAACTGTTGATCAGTTTATTCGTTTCCGCTGTGAACGTAACCAACACTGCCTTTCATCGCTGTACCAAAAGCAAGAACCTTCGTTGAAGTGACAAGAAGCAACAGTAGGCCACATACTGTTAAGTGTTGAGGTAATCTAGACCGAGCTCAAAGACGAAGCGATTTGTCTATACTTCGTGCAGACGTGTTGAGTGCCAACTACATTTATTAGAAGCGTACAGTTTATTATCGTTAAAGTAACCTGACAATACGAAGCGTGTACAGCGTGTAAGGAATTCTCCAGAGGAACGATCATTTCCTTCAGTGTTATCGGCGCCCTGGCTTACCTAGCAGAAATTATCACGTTGTTTTCAAGACAAGGCATTCGACGATACCAACTATCGCTGAAATTGCTCTTATTCGTGCTATGATTCACCTTGTTAGCCAAGAAAAACATCAGGGGATAGTCCGTATTCACTGATTTAAAAGTCGCTTTAGCTGGTGCTCAAGTTCAAAAAGATTGGTGGTACCTAGAAAGATACTAAGGATATTAGACATTCAGAGCACATTGCTATGCTCAGATTCAACTAGAATATTTTTTTCGCTCACAAGAAACATCTCGTTCTTCGCGTGTCGTCATAAGCAGTTCGAAACAATCGACTTATGTGCCTAAAAGTTTTACTTGACTTTTGAATCTCATCAGGTCTGTCTTGACGCCATTCTGCACGGCTTTTTTAGCTATGGCTGCGATTGTACATAACAAAATCTTCTGCATTTGGGAACGTAACAGTGTATATAAGAACTGTGTTGTCTAGGAGACACTTCAAGAGATCATGTGTGACTGTGTACAATGCTTTATCTGACGCTCCTCCGTCTTGGTTCTTGGAAAGATCAATACAGCACTGACAACTAGAACAGCTGTACAAAAGTGCACCTTGAATTTTTTTTCTTCTTTGAAATACTAATAAAATAGGTTAGGCGTAATACAAGACGTACATGAAGTCAGCAGAAAAACGTTACTGCATTAGTACTGACTTTGAGTAAAATAGTCGCGCATAACGAGAATAAAAATGCAGATTATGCGCGCAGCTCAAGATACTTCAAGCAAGAATTCCTTTATGCGCGTGGCAAAACTACGGTTCAGTTCATCCCTTCTGTTAATACAGACGCCAATCGTCAGGAATGTGATACATGCTGTTTGGCGAGATACAGCTATAAGTGATTTATATTGGAGAAGCCTGCTACTTCTGTCTAGCTTCTTTAATCACGCCAATTGTGACACTCCCGCTTCGCAATCTGGCCATTGCCTGCATCCACTGTGCGGGTTCAGCTGAAACGAGCTTTCTCTTACAGTGCGTTGAGAGGATCTGCCGGCTTCGCATTGCCATATTAACGCTAAGCATTCTTCGCCTTCTTCATAGAACTTTGGAGGGGGTACTGGTAAGGGCCCCGCGTGACTTCAAACTGTTTTATTAAACAAAAAAAACATATAAAATAGAGAGAAATTGTGCCCGATGGCGTAACCTAATGTATAATTTCCAGTGCAACAGTCCGATGCCGTTTGCTTTAGAAGACATTTATTTATTTATTTATTTATTTATTCCCTTGTTTCTTTTTTTTCTGTCTTTCCTTTTTTCTTTCAACATTATTCTCCTGTTCCCATACATGCCTGTAGACAAATCAATCTGTAATGAGGTGAAAAGGTAATAATCAAAGCATAGGAAAGTACAAGGGCCTTGCTAATTTAAAATTTTACACCATACAGCTGGAGTTTGTTAGGATTTTATGGCCCAAAACAACTATATGATAATCTGAGAGTAGCCGTGATGGTGGGATATAAAAAAATTTCAGCTACCTAGAGTTCTTTGACATCGATCTAAATTTTAGCACATGCCTCAATCGCCTCCAGCAGATGCCTCCATCGAAATGTAACCACCAAAGCCGAGATTCTCTACAGCGACCTTTGAATCAGCAACCAAACACCGTAGCCGTCCTACTACGGTAGAGGGTAGATTTTATACTTGTTTTGGTTTCGGAACTACAGCGCTTGGATAATGGAGCAAACGAGTGACGAGTGTCTAGTACTATCGCGTCCATTCCTGATTCGCCATTGCTTCTTCTCGACAATCACAGCGTTAGTACGAACTCTACTTAGCAAGATTACCATAAACAGATCGCCGCTTGTGTGTTATAGGGGACGACGATGACGACGAATTAGCGATGATAGTTCAGTGAGTGCACGCAAAAGACAAGTTTAAATATGCATACAGAGCTGTATTATTATTATTATTATTATTATTATTATTATTATTATTATTATTATTATTATTATTATTATTATTATTATTATTATTATTATTATTATTATTATTATTATTATTATTATGGGCAACGAGCGCGGGAAATGGCGAAGGCCAGCGGCTACCTGGGATAAAGAGGCCGCCATTTTGGTTGCACAGGGCGTTTGCTCAAATAAAAATTTATTTATTTTTTCTCTCTGGGCCACTCTTAGACGCTGCCTTCAGGTCTGTAGCCTGAGTAGCAACCTGATTATTTGCCAGAAGAAAATAACAGGAATTCTTACACGGGGCAGTCATAAAAAAAAAGAGGTTTTTATGCATTCGCCTTAGGTGACACGCAGGCAAAAACCATCTTTTCTTTCTTGTCGGTGATTGTATTGATTCTCCCCTTTCCTCCCCCCTTCCATTTAAAAAAAAGAAATCTTTCTGCCTTAAACGTGGTTTCGCGTTGCCCTCAGGATCCGGGGCATTGAGAGCTTTCAGCACCTCATCTGTTTTTACCCTGCCTCCATGATAAGCCCACTTTGGCCTAGCGATGGCATCATGTGATGACGTCATTGTCATCACGTTATGGGACATCATGGTGTCGTCCAAATTAAATCATGATGACGCTGGAACTATTAGTGATTAGCGACGACTGAAGACGCCACATGATGAAGTCATGCTGCAATGATGATTTCTTGCATCGCTCGCGTTCACGCCGGCATCGAGGAATGCTGAAGTGGACAGTCAACTTTCGCGTTTGGTGAGGCATCTAAGCCCTTAGTAACACGTGACTAGAGTTCAAGGGTGCCTACTCACCGTCCGTTCGCCGAGGTTGTTGACTATGCAGTGCAGGTAGACGGTCTGCATCTGCTGCGTTGTGACGTTGCGCGGCGTGCTGTTGTCGAACGCCGGCTGCTCAATGTCCGGAAAGAGCTTGGGGTTCAAGATCTCCGGGGCTGACACGAGTGACGCCTCGGCCGAACGAACGTGGCGCGACGCCGTCCTCGAAACCACACTCCCAGGGTCTTCGGGAGATGGCGTCGGGGCGTCAGGGTGGGACGTACGGCTCCGCGCAGGACCTGCAGGAGATATCCAAACAGGGAAACAGTTTATAAAATGCATGTTAGTGGGTGCGTTTTTGAAATGTCTGCTGTATGAATGCTGCATGAGTTTTGTGCATAAAACTGACATATTAGGGGTTTTACGACCCAAAAAAAAGTAATATGAAGAAGAGAGCGGCCGGAAGGTTTCCGGAAATATGGAACATCTGGTGTTATTTCACGTGCAGTGAGATCGCACACAAAACGGGTCTCTGAACATTTTACCTCCATCGAAATGCGACGGCCGGGATCGAACCCGCAACCTTCGGGTCAGCAGCAAGCGCCATAACTACCATTCCACCGAGGTGTACTGCTTGCGTATTACTATCGCTGACTAACATTGACTAACAGTGGCTAATTAGCCAACTCTTGTCTAATTTTGTCCAGCGCCACTTATTCTTAGCAAACGTGGCTACGTCTCAATATCAAAGCAGGTGACGACGCGGATATGTGACGGACGAAATGCCTTACGCGTATGACAGTTCGCTACAGGAAACTTTATCACAAATTTTTTTGTATGTGTTAAACATTGCTCAAGCTTCAAACATTGCACAAGCTTCACGGAATAGCCCCTTACAATGCTTATAGCCGTTTCTACTTTATTAGGCATCTGCCAGTCCCACGTATAGATGAGATAACTATGGCACGGGAAAAAAACGAATAACAAATGCTAATAGCATGACGTTGTACTGCATATTTGTATAAGGGTAGATATAGCGCTCGCATTTCCTGTCATCACTCTATTTGTGGTGAGTCCTATGCGCGAACGGCGTACAGCTCCTCATTTACATTTAGGCAGCATGTGTGGGTGGTGTCATCGACGTTTCCCACACGCATGTCAAGGTCGTAGCACGCGTAGGCGTACTCGGTGTGTAAAAACCATTCATATAGTTGAGGTAGCAAAGAGAAATAATACATCACATGAGAGACATTTAAAAAATGAGCTTGCAGCATGTATAAAACTCTACGGAGAAACTTCCGTGGCAGTCAGTATATAGACGTGTGGACACGGCGGCAAACTTCGAAAAGCGCCAGGACTGCAAACACCGGGTCCTCGAAAGTAAGACAGAATGCGATGTGACAGGGAAGACGCCGAAAAAAAGAATATTTGGTGTACACTCCGTTGTCTCGAAGGAATGAAGAGAAAGAAAAATTCAGAAACAAAGAAGCCGAGTGTACGTAGAAAGATCGAGATACCACGAAGGACGCCGAAACACGCCGCAGGAAACATCGCAAGGCCGAAAGAAAAGAGAGAGAGAAAACTAAAGAAGACAATAGAGTTGGAAGAGAAGAAATGGCGATAGCATAGAGCGGAAGGTTGGGGAAGGGAGAAGGAAAGTGGAAGACAAACAGTGGAGTGGCCGAAACGATGAAGATGAACACGTCGCAAAACGCAGAAGGAAAGAAAACAGCTTGCATCGCGCGAGAAAGCTATAGCCGGCAACTGGCCTCTCGGTGATCTGACGAGGCGGCGTGGTCTTGGCAGAAGCAGACCCGGCAGCGGCAAAGCCGTCAGCACGTTCCAGCTCAAGCAGCGGGCAAACACTGCGCTGTTGTGCGCGCGACTCTCGACGAGGGCCAATCGAGGTGCGCGGTATATAGGTTCGCCCTACGTACCATGTGGCGTGGAGACGGCCGAAGAAAATGATGAACTTCCGATGGGGCCTCGCCGTATGTTCGTTTTGCACACCGCTTTCTTTATCGCTCTGGCATTGCACTTTCCAGTCTTTAAGGCATTCGCTGTCTACGTCCAGCTGCTGCGCTCGCGATGAAACGTTTACATTAATGATGCGCGTCTCGAGGGAGAATGATGATTCGTACTTTTTCAGTGGATCGAAAGTAATAGATTTCTTTTTTTTTTGGTAAGCAACGTTCTCCTTTTTCGTACATAAACATGTCCACCTGTTTTTTTTTTGGGGGGGGGGGGTCGAAGGGGGGGGGGAGAGAGAATTGTTTTTGACGCGAGGACGAATGGAAGAAATGATTAAGCTATACGTTGCTTCTGTCTCTCAGTTGCTGCCTTTTTGGGTTGTTTTCCTAAGTGACTCAGGCAACTACAGCTAACGAATCTGTATTGGCTAGTTCACTTTTCAAACTTACGAAAACTGATGGAACTCTTAAATGAGGAGAGATAATAATTTGAATTGATTATTCATTGGTACTAAATACAAAGTGATTTCTTTTTGTAATGATGGCTAAAATATGCCTTGCATGATACTTGATGTTATAATGGACACTTTTTCGTGATTTATTTCGAGAATATATTACTATTTTGTTTCAGCACAAGACACGGATGGCTTTATAAAGAAAGAAAACAATATTGGCGTATCTCGTTCAACGTATGGCCTTAAAATACGACTAAAGGTAGTTCCATGAGATCATTCATTCGTACTCGCTTCTGATCCATCGAAGGCTGCAGAACTAACCACCATCCGTGCTGCTCTAGCGTTCATAGTTGAAGAACCACCACAGACATGGTCCGTCTTCTCCGACTCCAAAGCAGCTCTCCAGTGCGTAACGTCGCCATAACACGGCGGACCCAAATGAAGAGTCAGTGACTGACGTAACACTGCTTAACCACCGTGCTATACATAAGCAGCACGTCGTTGTCGATCAGCGGGTGCCGGGTTATTGCGCTATTTACAGAAATGACTTTGCAGAAGAAGCCACCCGATCTGCTCATGATGTTGTCCCCCGTACAGCTTTACCATTATCTATAACGGACCGCTACTAGGATTTAAATTATTGATATGTGGGGTTTAACGTCCCGAAAACACCACATGATTATGGGAGATGCCGTAGTGGAGGGCTCCGGAAATTTCGACCACCTGAGGTTCTTTAACGCCTACCCAAATCTGAGCACACGGGCCTACAACATTTCCGCCCCCATCAGAAATTCAACCGCCACAGCCAGGATTCGATCCCGTGACCTGCCGGTCAGCAGCCGAGTACCTTAGCCACTAGACCACTAGAAGGCTTCGTTAACTTGCACGAGAACTGACGCTCGCCCTATACCTCGACGGAATTCACAGCTTGGACCCGAATATACAGCTCCGTCTTCCGACATGAATAACTGGAGCTGAGGAGACCCTCCTGCGTCGCCTGTGGCTCGGGGTGGCCTTCACGAAGTCTTACTCCTTCCGCGTCGGGATGGCCAGTATCATGACGTTTGATAACTGCAGCAACAAGGTGACAATCGCCCATTTACTCGGTGAGTGCCCTCACTTCAGTGAACCAAGAAAAGAACTGTCAGAAGTGTCCGACATTCTTGACAGTCACCCATTGTCGGAAGAAAAGGTCTGAGTACATTGGCCGAAACCATCTTCAGCACTGAAAGCACTCAGAGCGTTGCTGCCGTTTTTAAGAGCAACTAGTCTCAGAGAGTCTTTAAGCAGTATCGCTTAACGTGTTATCATTCTCCTTTTCTTTATCTTATACTATCCAAGAACTCTTTTCTATCATCCTTTACTCACATTACCTCTTTCCCGTTTTTCTTATGTTCCTCGGTTCTATATTACTTTGGCTAACCCTCCTTCCACGCTACTGCTACTACTACTGCTACTACTACTACTGCTGCTGCATTCATAAGTGCACTGCGCGAAAAACGGGCGGAAACACGAAGTAAAAAAAAAGAACAGACAAGTGCATACTATCAACTGAAGATTTGTTGCAGGACCGAGGCAATATATAAACGAAAGAATAAAAAGCAAGGGAGCGCGAAGGGGAGGAGAAAAAAGGCACGAGGGGCCAAATCAACAAAGCCTGGGCAACATCAGCAATAGCACGCACGTCATGCAAAACCTAGATAGCTCAACTCTTTATCGTGTATGGTCACAGAGGGAACACTGACGCATGACTTCAAACATCTAATGAATATGCGCAGCCTCAATAAGCTCACGCACTCTCCGGTTTTTGGCATAAAAAAAGGTGGCATCAAGATATGACGTCCGATTGGTTGTTTCTTCCAGGAATAAGTTATCCACTTTATGTGGCCAAGTAGGTAGACGAGTCACAAATCACATGCACATATGTCCATGGCAAGATACATGCAATGTTAGCCATATTTTTAATTATGTGTCATGTATCACCGGTGTTGTCTACTCCAAACCTTTGTCATGCAATCGTGTATACGTGAGTCAGACAGGTCACCCTCTAAATGTTTGAATTTGAGAATATCTAATCCTCTAAAAGGCCACTCTGGCCTTCATTTAGCAGCCCTCTGTAGGGAATGCGGCTGCGTGCCGCTCTTTGACGATACTTCTGCGCTGTTTAGGCATAAAAAACAAAGAGTGTGCGAGCTTATTGAGGCTGGGCATATTCATAAGATGTCTCAGTCGTGCGTCAGTGTTCCCTGTGTGACCATACGCAATAAGGAGTTGAGCTATCTAGGTTTTGCATGACGTGCGTGCTATTCCTGATGTTGCCCAGGTTTTGTTGATTTGGCCCCTCGCGCCTTTTCAATCTTCCCCCTTTGCCCTCCCTCTTGCTTTTTATTCTGTATGTATTTTTTCGGTCCTGCCATAAAGCTTCAGTTGATAGTCTGCACTTGTCTGTCCTTTTTCTCTACTTCGTGTTTCCATGCGTTTTTTGCGCAGTGCGCTTATGGATCAGTACCAACTAGCCCAACTAACCATTCTACTACTACTACTACTACTACTACTACTGCAACAACAACAACTAACAACTACTACTACTACTACTAATAATAATAATATAATAATAATAATAATAATAAATAAACGGGGTTTATTGTAACAAACCCCTATCTGATTATGAGAGACGTTTTAGTGAAGGACGCTGGAAATTTCGACCACCTGGGGTTGCCTAACTTGTGCATAAACCAAAGTAAACGAGCCTCGGGCATTTTCACCTCCATCAAAAATGCAATCTCCATGACCGGGATTCGATCCCCACACCTGCGCGTCGAAATTCGAACACCACAACCACTATACCACCGTGGCGGGTCACGCCAACACTTCTCTGCGATAGCGATAATGTACATGCTTTTCATACTTCACAGAAGAAAGATATGTTGACGATCCAGCAAAAGCTTGCGTAGTGTAAGAATTCTATAACTAATGAAAAAAAAATGAGTCCCGAAGCCGTTGCACAAAGCTGATAGGGCGTCTGGGGTGATTCCCTGATGTGCGAATAACGGAACGCCAAACGTGCTCCAATTGAACTAGATTCTGGAAGGTTCACAATTTTTTTTTAATTTTCCGGTGTAGGGTCACGAATGACTACATAATTCAGAATAATGCGTAAAGAAATATCAATAAAACGACGTTTTAGGAGTACTAAACCGATAACCTGATCATACACGTACGCAGCTGCGCTGCGGCCATCTTACAGAACCAATCACTTTAATAATGACTCTGCTTAAAGGCAACGCTGTAGATGTATGATTCCATAATTTCGAGCTAGAACGCGCTCGTGGCCATAGGTTGGGTAGAAGAGAAGAGAGAAAAAAGAAAAAAAAACATCTCGGCTCGCATTGGTTCTCATGCGTTTTTTTTTTTTTTAGCTCGGAAAAGATCGAAAGTAATCTTTTTCGATACGAAAGAGCAAAATAACGCTGCTTCCAATTCAGGGCAAGGACTGGGAGGGGTGTGCCGGTGTAGCAGGCTTCGAAAAAGAGCAGTGACAAAAAATAAAAATAATAAAAGCAACAACCAAAATGAAGCGCAGAGTAGGGGTACACACAACGTCGTCGTCGGCGGCGACGAGGGGCACCGGGCATGCAGAAGGCTCACGGAAGCAAGCGAGGGCCTTTTCATGTACCGCGCCTATTTCCCGCGGCCAAAGGCACGCGGGCTGCACGATCGAGCAGCCGCCATCGGATATCGAGAGGCGGCCACCGTGCTTCGTCTTTCCTGCGAACGAAATGCGCCGTGGATGCATCGGGCTGGCAGGCGTCGCTGCCGCATCGCCGCGTCCTATCAAAATGCTAAGAGGAGCCCCGCGCGGTTCCTTTCCTGTCCTCCCCCGTCTCCCTTTTTTTTTTCTCATCGCCTCCGCCTGACGCCGCCACCGTCGCTGTCGAGCCATCAGCTGGGAAACTCTTCTGCCCGAAAAACTACCGGGCGCAAAAATAAAACACGTCGAAGGGGCGGGGAAGCTCCGAAGTCGAAGCCTGCTGCAGCAACGCATCTCCGAAACTTGATTTTCGTTAATGTGTTTTCACCACAGAAAAAAACGCTGGGAGAAAGCCCGACGCCAGTGCCAAAGTGCACCGCAAGCATCGTCACAAACCCAGCGTGGTAAAGGTTGGGTGTCTATAAACCTGTATAAGCATATATTTAGGTATATATTACGTATACAGTTCCATAATCTTCGTCTTATGGCTTCGAATGGGCTGCACAATGTGATTTTCGTTATAGCCCTACCACTCCGTTACATTGAGGAGCTCTTGGGACGTAGAACATCGGAATACATGCACTTGTTGAAGAGGTGCCTGTGAAGCATTTTAACGGTGAAGAATATATAATGCCGGAAAAATCGCGAAAAAAAATTGATTTAGCTATAGTGTTCCTGAACGCGTTTTTGTGTGTGCGTTTGGTGGCAATCCATCCGGCGTGTGTTCTGCCCTTGAAGACGAACATTGCAAAGTGATGAATCACACGATCAACGACATTGAAGAGGAAAGCTTCAGAAGAACGACGGAACGAATATGAGCAGCAACGGCTGCCTGTTGTCTCCGTGGTTTGTCTAGGTCGTCTTTAAAGCATGTAGCGCTTATTGGAAACAGTGGCGTGCGCCGTGTTAGGTGGGCGATGAAACACGTGCGACATTTTATTACCAGCGCCGCTTTTTCTTCACATGGTCCTGCTGACTACGCACTACGTGAGGCTTGTAGTGCGGCGCCGTCCGCAAGCTTCCTCCTCCTTCTTCCACCATCTGTGCATCCCTTCCTCTCTACACACCGCGCGTGCTTCACTCCTCCACCATCTGTGCACCCTTCCTCCTCTACACACCGCGTGCGCTTCTCCTCTTCACGAACATTCGCTAGCTGTATAATGTAGCGCGCATGCGCCGTCACGCTTCGAGAACATCGGCAGCTGACGCGCGCGCATGCGCCGTCGCGCTTGAGAACATCGGCAGCTGACGCGCGCGCATGCGCCGTTGCGCTTCTCCCCCTTCTCGAATATTCGACAGCTGACAGTGCATGCGCCGTCGCGCTGTATATATACTCAAGGTCGGCGCTCGCTCGCTCAGTTGCCGCTCATCGGTTGGTTTGTACGGCGCGGCCGACGTCCAAGGTCGCGGTGAAATGAATTCCAACGAATCCACAAACACAATGATCGACGTCCCTTCGACCAGCGCCGCCCTTTCGCATACGTGTGTACGTGTTCACTCATTTAACACCCCCTCCTACAACCACGTTAACCAATTTAGCCATCGACCCAAGTAAGTCGCAATTTAACACCCCATTTCACAACCACGTTAACCAATTCAGCCATCGACCGAAGTAAGTCGCACTTTAACACCCCGTTAACCAATTATATGCTCCGCATCCTCCTCAGTGTTCCCCCGAGGGAAGCTGCGGGCAATTTTTTCATATGGTCCTGCTGACTACGCACTATGGGAGCGTTGATGTACTCGCCACTTGCTACTTTCAGGCATTTGCCTCAAAAGGTACGGAAGTCACCGAGAAAACTCACTATTCATTACTTATTGACCTTTCCACTTGACAGTCTGAAGCAGGAAGCATGCCCAAAAAGTTGATTTATCTGCAATGCTTACGCTGCCCCACGCAACAATTCTGCGAAGTTTGCTAATCTTCACAAGAGTATATCTTCTGGCCTAAGGTCTCATTACTCCTGTTTGCTCTTCATTGAGTGGTTGAAGTGTGAGGTTCTAGCGTCAACTGGTAAATTTGTGATGACCAAGGGTGTTTTGAATAAGATTTGATAAATGCCAACACTGCGTCATGACGTCTACACTCGTGCTAATCTTGTTTTCTTCACACATCGTCTACGCTGATGAACAATCAACAAAGCTAGTTTATATGGTGAAGCATTTCTTTCGTCAACATTAACTTGCTCTTCAGAAGATTGTGGACGCTATCTCGGAGGAACGCTGATGCATGTAGAAGGTCGTGGATATACATAACAAATAAAAAGACAAATTTAAATATAAAAGCAATAAACAGAGGAGGCAAGCGTTGAAGTAAAAAAAAAGCCAGGAGGAAAGAAAAGAAACGTTAAATTTACAATGCACGGGAACAGGAACCCACGCTGACCACTATTTGCGTGCATAGTGAAACAGCCGTACACGTTATACTTAGGAAGTAAAGTGAGCATCGCGAAGATTTCAAGCCACTGTCAACCGGTTGCATTCTACAAGCTGGAAGATATTAAGCGGTACACACATCCTGCTGTATAGGCAGATGTGTGCTTCCACATTGAAGAATCGCCTTGCGCCGCTACTGGTGTAAGCGTAACTGTAGCTTCTGTGTCCACTATGCAAACAGCTTTGTGAACGCGCAAATGAAGCCGGGGCGAATGAAACAACGCAAGCAGCAAACTTCGCGTTTTGAAGCTCCACAGCCAACTTCTCTCCTGTGAAAACAGCGGCGATCCCCCTCCCCTCCCCTGAGACTCGTTTCAATTCCAAGTGTCCGCGGCGGAGGCTGGTTTACGTATGCTAATCGTATGCATGCCCAGGGCTTAGGTCTTATTTCTGTATTTCGAGTTTCAACCAAGCCCGAAATGCTTCGCGTGTTGCTGTCACCCATCGAGCCTGCCTCTTCACAGGGTAACGCAACCGCTACCTTTGAACTTTTTTTTTTACTGGTATCGCAGCGCTGTTCAGAACTGGAAGCGCATAAAACAGTCACTTTGTTTTGACGTTCAGTGTGGTGGGTTGCTGGTGGCTGCATGCGAAATGTTTTTATTCGACGAAGTCTCGTGAAAGACAGCTTGCGAGGCAGCTGACTCGTGTGCTCCATAGGAAAAAGGAAGAAACAAAAAAAAAAGTGTGACCTGTAAAACGGGATGTTAAAGTATTGGAATTGGTAGCTTGCGTTCGTATGCCTTTTCCCGCGTCTCTATTAAAAACGTTGTGCCATAGAGCTCCTAGAGAAAGAAAAAAAATGCAGGGTATGCAGGCGATTTGTGGGAAAATATCTACTACAGGCAAGTGCGTCGACCTGTTCATATCCACAAGGCAGAAGAGGTAAATATTGAGAAAAAAAAGAGGGGGCAGGGTATGAAACGGAGATTCTCAGCAAGGAGTTGCTCAAAGAGTAGACAGAGAGAAATAAAATCAAACACATCGGAGTCATTGTGGATGCAACTCGCTCCATTGTACGAATCCAGACAAGCTCGACGGGTTCAGACCTGGTTGAGTATTGAGGTGCTCACCGGGCGATGTTGCACCGTACTAGAAGAGAAACCGAACCGCGGGCACTATATGAAAAGAGACTCAGAATGTACGGACGGCTGGTAGCCTGGATTGGAGGATTCGTGTGGTAAACATGGTACCTATATACAACGGACTCCTCTGAGAATAGCTGCAGCCTGCGTGTTTACCACATTTCAATTTTCAAGTCCGCTGTGTACTGGAAGGCTTGAGAAGGCGGATGACAAATCTGTCAACGACCGTAAATGTGGCATTTTCGAGGTGTTAAGATGCTCCTCACCATGTTCTATTAATTACTGGTTTACATAGAAATGATGTAAGCATTGACAGTAGAAAGTGTTCCGTGAGGCAAAAACGTTTCAAGTTCACGTGTTTTGAAAAAAGTGTTTAACGATTTTGAGTACTTCGTTTTCAATTATAGGAAATCAGTGAGCCGTCTCATAACAAGCGACCAACTACAGCTGCTTTGGCTTCCTTTGAGCATACGTCATTCGATTTTGAGAGGATGGGGAAAACTGAAACGTCGCGTCCGCCGCCAGGAGACGAGCTTCAGGGTGAAAAGAGAGAAGCTGTTGTTTTGCACCAGTTATATAGTGCACAATATACTACGTTCGTTTCTTGCCTTACACCAAATCCAAGCCAGAAAACCACGTGACATTTACGCTGTGAGCACTACCCTCTTGTTTTCATTATTTTGCCCCAGCACAACTGATCAAGTGAGCCTACGGGATAGACCACGCCCATCCTTAGTTTCTATTTTTTTCACTCCTTGTCCGTGGTACCAACCAATAGCTCACCCGGCTTACTTTTGCTTTGTTTTCTTCACGGCGGTAACAGCATATTCATCGATTCACTATATCACCATTTACAATTTCAAAAATGATTGAAGCTTTGGCAGTTCTGTAACGGAGGGATAATTTCAGATATACTTCTAACACCCGTACTACACTGAATATAGGGATAAAACATTTAATCGTGAAGTGATCTATCACCTAATTTACTTTTCTGACAGTTATGACGTCACAAATTAGTACTATAGCTTACACTTTCGACTAGCTAAATGTTTTATGTTCATTATTCTGTAAAACGAAGGACTGCGTGCAAAATGTCTAAGTTGGATGAGTTCACGTGCAAGAATGTAAAGCTGAGTTTTTGCAATATATAATTCATTACTTTGATTTGTGTTTTCAGTCAGTTCGTTGTATTTCCTAGCTTACTTTATCCACGGAGGCATATTGCAAATAATGAGATAACACACGTTAAGGCTTTGAACATAACGCAACTCACATGCTATGAGGCACACTTTGAAAAGAACCGAAAGAATTTTTACCTCATGAAGTTTTGTAATATTTGCCTGCAGGAGGCCTACCACACGTAAAGGTTACGCATTTCTTCCACTACTCAAAACTAGCTGCTATGTCCAAAACTGCACGGGTCACAGTACGTTAAATAGCAAAACAGCTTAACGGAAGGTCACCCGGCTAACTCAAATGTGTGTGTGTGTGTTTTGAAATGGCAGACAACGAAGTTAC
Organism: Rhipicephalus microplus; assembly: GCF_013339725.1. NCBI lineage: Eukaryota > Metazoa > Arthropoda > Arachnida > Ixodida > Ixodidae > Rhipicephalus > Rhipicephalus microplus. The sequence continues at coordinate 253,615,939 of NC_051165.1, forward strand.
CGTTTAGAACAGCATTAAAGCAGGCAATATGTTCACAGTAATAATCGGATAAGAATAAAAAAAAACAGAGTCCGAATAAAGCGATCTCCGATTTGGATCACTTGAAGTAGCACGGATATAAATCTCCGACCGAGGTCATGCCATCTTATCGTGCGTGCCCTCGGGGTAAGCGAGATCACCGAGGCAGTGCTCAGAGTCACCGTTCCTTTTTTCCTGCACGTGGTTTCTGCAGACTGGCTTTGTTTCCCGGGTGCTTAATACAGGCCGACCTGCAGGAGGCAATGCTCAGAGCACCCGCACGAAGGCGGCTCGGTAATCGCTCATAAAACTACTGGTCGCAGCGCGTCGAGAGTGGTGAACTCGGCTCCAGCTAAGAAGGGTCCTTAGAGGCAGCTTCCGAGACGTGCGCCGCGAATCGGCACAGTGCGGGATCGAGGACGACGGGACGAGGCACAGACCGGAGAGGAAACGCAGAGACGATGACCCTCGTAAGACTCGTTAACCAGTTTCCTGATTGGTCGTTGTCGAGGCGCTGCTCATCCTCCCCTCTCCTGCGGCCTGTACGCTTCTCCCACACGTTTTGTCCGAATGAGGGAGATGCCTCGGGATTAAACGAGAGCGCTACGACGTCATGCGCGTGCGATGGCAACGGAAGCGGGGGTTCGGAGAATTTCCGCGCGGAGGACACCGGGCCTTGCGCAGTCGGCGTGTAAGACGCTAATTTGAAACGAACCAGCTTATACCGAGTGGAGGCCCGCACCTACGTAGAGCTTATCTACTGCAAAGCGATCGCTTTATCGGCCTCGGCAGTGGACTACGCAGAGTTGCCCCGGCGTAAAAGACGAGTGCTGGCTATATAGAGCGGCACTTGTGTGATTCGTCAGTGTTTACCTAACCGGACGAGGCATTCAGCTGTTGGCAAATACCCTTAGAAAGACGCAACGAAAGCCTCTTTTTTTTTCTGAAAATTTCTCGATTTTGATGTCATTGGGAATTTACTTTCAGTGGCTTCCGAAACACGTTTACTTGGCAAACACTTATATGTTTTATGCATTGCGAATATTGGTCCTTCTTATTTACGCCCACTCTCCTTTTATTATGTCCATTAGCTTTCCACTCCGTGATGTACCGCACGAAAGCTTTCTATACAAAAATATCATGGTGGGAACGAATTTCCAGGGCTTTTGTTCTTGTTTGACACAACCTTAGTGAAACCAGCGGATAATCAACCCAAGGAAGTTTCAGGGGACGTTAACCTTACTGCTTCAAATGTATTGTTGTTGTGATATCGATGTGAAGAATAGAAAGCGGACGACAACTTGTGGTAGACAGGGACAGCGTCTGCAACCATTCGAATTACACGCCCGATGCTCTTACCATTTGAGCTATGGCAGCGTAGTCCTCTCAGGCTTTAGTTCACACAAATATCCAATAACGTGGACGAGGGGACGACCCCCACCATAGCTGCCTTGGTAGGAGCATCGGTTGCGTAATCTGGAGGTTGCAGGCTCAGCTCCTGCCAGTGGCACGTTGTCTTTTGGTCCAGCTTTACTTTCTTCCTCCAATAATAGGCGGGCGCAAGCGGAAGGCGAAAGGCGGAGGAGGGGAGGAGGTGGCCGCCTTTCTTGTAATCGCAAAGAAGAGGGGAGGAGGGGGTGGGGTGCAAAGTCACTACCACGCATTGACATAATAGAGAGCGGAGAGTGCTGCGACGAACTTTCGCCCCCTCCCCCCACCTGAAAACGAACCCTGTGCATATCTATGCTTCCCATCGATATCACAATTACTACAATACACTTAAAAAAACCGTAAAATGTCTTCCCCTATACCTCTTTTGGCCCTATCGTGCGCTTGTTTTCATCGAAAACGTTCACGTTGTAACAGTTTCTAATCGATGATGTAAGTAACGCTAAGTGACATTTGATTGCACCTCTACTTTTGAGGTTCGTGAAGAGGGAATAAAGCGTACAAAAACAGGCGTCCAAGAGGCTGTCCTTTACGAAAGCGAGTGCAGCTGTCGAACCGTTGGCCTCGGCAACACTTCCTCGTCAACGATTTCGCATTACTTCAAGCTCCCACCTTCCTTTAAATGTCTGTCTTGACAGATTACACGTAATTGAATCCAAGCTTGTAGTAACGTATTAATACAGTTGACAGCCTGTACAAAACTAGACTAACGTGAAAACTTAGCAGTGGCTTAGCTCGGCTATGCCAGGATATACGTAGCGTGAGCTATGGGCGGACGAACAGACAGACAGGTGGATGGACGGACGTTTGGACAGACGGATGGACGGAGGGACGCATGGAGTAGAGAGCGGCCTCGCGAGAGTCAAGCGCCAGATCACTAGCTACACGTCACACAAGGAGCTTCCACACATTCTCCGGTGTGCCAAAATGTGTGCCTTGTGACGTCACTGCATCTCGTGCATGCGCAAGCACGTCTCTCGATAAGCCACGCGAAAATGCTCAACCTCGGCCACTGTAGCTCACGCTACAAAAGTCATCTGCACGGCATTAACTTTGGAATAGCAGAGTGGAAATGTGAAGAGCTGGAATGGAGGTTCTTAAATGTCATGAATAGTATTCTGCCTATTTCCTTCAAAGTTGCCCGAGTTTCAGAAATCGTAACGTCGCAGGCCTAGATTGGCACACGCAGTCATGGCGTGCTTTCTTTTACATAAGTTTCTCTGGAGAGTTTTCTTTGCACCAACACTCTATTCTTCGCATTTGCCACAGGCACGTAAACAAGTTGGCAATGCAAATCAACAGTTTGCCTTACAACAGTAATTACTAAGTAAATGCACACGAATGGAGCAAAAGTTCGTAAACGCTAGATGAACCCTGCACCGTTTCAGTGATTTAAATGTTTCAAAGCGTGCGTATAATCGTAAATCGATTGTTGTCAGATCGATAAAGTTGATGAAGTGTGCCTACCGTGTATAAACATGCTGAACATGCATACTGCGTTCTTATTTTTGTTCTCACACTGTTTTCCAAGTAAAATTAAACATTCGATCTCGCTTCACTCCAATAACTACGAAGACCGCCTGTAGTTGGCCTAAGTTTTCCGAACGCCAGGCCAATAACTACCAACGGTGCCTCTGGCGAGTTGAGAACGTAATCAAAACGTCGAGCGAACAAAATGTTTAACGACTCAGTGGATGGAACTCGACATAAATTATATATTCGAATAAGACGAGCGAAGGCCGGAATCTGAATGTCATACTTCCTCAGCCTGGAAGCTGTTTTACTCCGTATACTTGCCTCCACGTTCATTCTTCCATTTGCCGCGCGAAGCCTTCAGACAAGAAAACGGCGCGAGTTTGATCTATGCTCTCCGATTCTCCCTATCGGTTTCCATTTTTGTGTACGCTCCCCCCAAAATTTGGCAGTGAACGAGTGTGCTCCCTCCATTTGTTCCTCGCGCATACATTATTCTTCCTCTCTCACACACAATTTTCTTCTCTGTTCCGGTAGCCTGAGATCTATATATTACAGGCGGTAAAAGAAGAGGACAGCCAGAAGAAGAATAGGAGGGGGGAGCCGATCGATGAAATATTCAATATTAGGAGCGAGCGACGCGTGAGGTTTCAGTTTAATTTTCTCAATATCGCGTCCGCCTTTCTTTTTTTTTTTTTTGTCGATGGCGGTGCGTCTCGGCGCTGCTTTCATCGTCTCCGTCGCCATCTCGACCCAACTCCCTCTTTCCTTATCTTGCCGATTCGTTTGTAGTGTTTTCTTTGCTCGCGCGTTCGCACTCATTGAAGCATTCATTCGCCTTGCTTTCGCTGCTGCCTCGCACGCGGCTCGACTCTTCGGGGACTGCCTTTCTAGAGTCTGCTTCACATCGCTTCGTTTCCGGCTCTAGTTATGTGAGCTCAAGAGCTTTTGCGCGTAGCCTGTCGGTGTATTTAAAAAGACTTCCTACGCACGTGCAAGAACTTCTTATAAGTGACTTGAAACGGTGAGCGTAATTAGTATCTGAAAAGAAGAGTTTTCATTGCCACGACAAATTATAGAAAAAAAGAGAAAATGACGTAATTTAATGAGCAGATAGGGAGCGCTATATTATATCGTTTTCCTGTGTTGCTTTTTAAGCCTAGTTCGTAAGAATATAGCGCTCACATATTTTGACTAATACAACTCTTATGGAAGTATTGTTGTATCGCGCTCTACTTATAACAAAAGTTAGGAATCGAAATTCACCTGAGGAGTTATTCCACTGGAAACGTTATTCGCCATTGCTTTCGTTATGATGATTCGTATGCGATAACACACCATCTTGCAGCACACACTGCTAGTATACGATTAGTCGAGAGAGGTGGTGGCCCTGCGCGATGGTCTAGTGGCTAAGGTACTCGGCTGCCGACCCGCAGGTATCGGCTGCATTTTAGATGGAGGCGAAAATGCTGTGGGCCGGTGTGCTCAGATTTGGGTGGACGTTAAAGAACCCCAGGTGGTCGAAATTTCCGGAGCCCTCCACTAAGGCGTCTCTTATAATCATATAGTGGTTTTGGGATGTTAAACCCCACATATCAATCAATCGATAGAGGTGGTGAATATATGTTCGTAGCGTGCGCTAGCGCGACGTTAAAGCTAGATGATAGAGCTATCGCTGTGGGAGGATAGTGTGCAAACGCTTGTTTTAGCCCGGCCGGTGTTACGCATTTCCGCGCTGCTGAGAGCACGTCTGGTTCCAAACTTCATGCCTGAGGGAAAATCTAACGATGGTTGCCAAGGCAGCCGTGCCAAGATTTTCCGTCGAGATTAGGCGCACTTTGTCAGAGCGAGGAATAGTCGGTGACAAGCAAGAATTATAAATCGGATGAGAAAATTACCTACGCATGAGTTTCGCTGTCCAGCGAGAAGAAAAAAAAAGATTGTGTATATGAGAAAACTGGTCATGTTAGGTAATTTTCATAGTTTCATGCACTTGTTATTAAACCTTCTCGAACAGCTGTGAAACGTTTTCGAATCATTTTTCTGTGTAAGAACAACAGTAACAATGTCTCATCGCACGGAAATGTTTGTTTTCGCTTAGTTTTTGTGGAAATAGTTAGGAGTACTTTACTTAGCAAATATCACTAAGGTGACAGGTTAGATCAGTTTAGACTGATAAAATAATGTACGAGTTATCCTTTGTATATTTTGCGGTAATAAGTTTATAATCAGGAGAGAAAACCAGCGCCACTGTATTATTTTTGAATTTCGCATCAAATTTTCAACTGACGAATGTTGTGCGTGTGTGTTTTTGGCCTCAGTGCTTCAGCAAAATATTATTAGGAGAGAGATAAGAGGTAAATAAAGCAGGAAGACAGGGAGTTTAACCAGAGCAGCAACTAGTACGCTACCTTGCACTAGGGTTGCGGAATAGAGGGTGAAAAGAGCGATTGAAAAAAAAAATAGTACGAGGAAAAAACGGTTCCAAGCTCCCGCAGAGAGGAATTTCTGTCCGTCTCTACCTAATATTTATTGATAACCTTTTATACAGGCACCAAGAGATGTCGAAATTTGTAGTGTCATGATTACATGATTAATTATGTGGGCATCATCGAAGGGAGTTAGCAGTATTTTTAGCGTGTTTTTTTTAAGATGCAAAGCAGCTCTTACTCGGGGCAGTGTCTGTTCCTCCCCCACGTGTGTACTCCCTCACTGTACATGTACGTCTCTTCCACCTCTCTTTCTTCACATGCGCCCCCTCCCTCCCACTGTCCTGAGTTTGTGGCGACAGCAACGTTCTTGTGAGATAAGAGTGCGTCTGCTTTGGTTAGCAAGAGATCAGATTCGGTGTCTCTGGCGTGTGCGTTGAGGTACCGGCTGTTCAGCAGTGCCATAGAAATTGTCACGGGCAGCGTTGTTCACCGGCAGCGTTCACGGCAGAGATCATCGGCATCAAGCGATGATCACCGGCACCGTTAGTCTTTACGTTAATCAGGTAGAGGTTCTGAATGGTGAAGCCCCTGCTTAAAGGGCCACTCACCAGGCTTGACAATTTTGAGCTGACAAACGCAATGCGTAGACGAGGCATTCATGATCACGTCTGTGAAACTTTGGAACGCTACGCGCCGCGGAAATGGGTCAAATTTCAAGATGAATGCTGCTCCTCCTCCCTTCTGCCGGCGCGTGCCCAGAGAATGAGGGCATGACGTGCGCGTATGAATGGACCTACACGGTATTGGTGCACGGTATTGCAGTGACGTTGGTTCTCTACGTAGGCGACTCTGCTCTGACGTTGCAAACAGTGGTACGAGACATGGCAAAAATTATTTAACACGGCATGCGTAGTTTATGTAGTTTGTTGCTTGAAAAGATGAATAAAACTCTAGATAAATAATGAGACGCAATAGGGAATGTGACCGTCTTTTTTTCATTTTTCACCCGTGAATTTCAACGAGATGCGGGGTTAATGTGTCGGTGTTTCGCATAGCTCGTGTCTCCACGGTCAGCGCATCGAGCAGATGACCACCGTGGAACGCTCCTACATGATCGCGCACTCATTGTGCTCAATTATTTTACCGCATCTAAGCCAGCGTTTCCCAACCATCCCGCAGAAACAGGCAAAAGACCACGAAATAACGCTGGTCAACAAAGCAACGCTATAGAGTAACATAGTAAACGTCTATGGCAACGCCACTCGCGTGCTCGGGGGTTGGGCTTGTTTGGGCACGTCATGCGCACGTGACCTCATGGTCAGGTGCCGGAGAAAGTGGGGAAGAGATTCGGATTGCGAATGCTACGCGGAGGAGCGGCAAGGGTTTAGAGCTCACCTCCTCTCATCATCGTTTCGCACTGCTTCAAAAAAACCTGTTTTCTCCGCTCCTGATGAACCGATTCAATTTTTTTTTTTGCGGCAAAATGTTCTTCATTGGACACCCAACAACTTGCACTGTCTAATTAAAATTCGGTATGAGGCCTGGTGAGTGGCCCTCTAGGACGATGTATAGGCGAGTTTCTGTGGGTGGCGTCCATCACCTCTCCGCTGCTTTGCAATTTTAAGTCACCGCGGCCTACTGGCCACGGCGCGTCAAGCGCATGATCATACACTTTAAAAATAGGCGAAAATTGACGTTTATTATCTGCAGTAGTGTGTTAATATAGGTTTGTGGTGAGGGGGAAGGGACGAAAAGAACAGGACAAAGACGTTCACTCGTGCGCAGTGGATAGCCAGCCTGTGACACAGCAGCAGATACAACACACATCCACACATGGTTTCCATTAGCAGACGATGGTGTAACATTTTGCTAACCAAGTCACTTTTCGCAACACGTATGAAGTTTCTGGCCATTTCGAAGTTGATTAATTACGTAAGGTGCGATGTAAGAAGGTATAACATGGAGAGAATTGAACACGCTCTGAAAAAAGGAAGAAAGTGTCAAAGCAGTGAAGAGGAAACTTGGAACAGGCAAAAGTCGGATGTATGCACTGAAGGACAAAGAAGGCAAAATAACTACCAATATGGATAGGATAGTTAAAATAGCGGAGAAGTTTTACAGAGATCTGTACAGTAGCCGAGACAACCACGAGCTTAATACTATAAGAACTAACAGTAACCCAGATGACACCCCACCAGTAACGATAGAAGAAGTCAGAAAAGCTTTGGAGAGCATGCAAAGAGGCAAAGCTGCTGGTGAGGATCAGGTAACATCATATCTGCTGAAAGATGGAGGACAGATTGTGTTAGAAAAACTAGCCACCCTGTTTACGAGGTGTCTCCTGACGGGAAGAGTACCAGAGTCTTGGAAGAACGCTAACATCATTTTAATACATAAGAAAGGAGATTACAAGGACTTGAAGAATTACAGGCCGATTAGCTTGCTCTCTGTAGTATACAAGCTATTTACAAAAGTAATTGCTAACAGAGTAAAGAAAACATTAGAATTCAATCAACCAAAGGAACAAGCAGGATTTAGAACAGGCTACTCAACAATCGACCACATTCATACTATCAATCAGGTAATAGAGAAATGCTCAGAATATAACCAACCACTATACATAGCCGTCATAGATTACAAGAAGGCGTTTGATTCAGTAGAAATATCAGCCGTCATGCAGACACTGTGGAATCAGGGCGTCGATGAAGTATATATAAACCTTCTGGAAGAAATCTACAGGGGATCAACTGCTACCATAGTGCTTCATAAAGAAAGCAACAGAATACTAATCAAGAAGGGTGTAAGGCAGGGGGACACAATCTCCCCAATGCTATTTACCGCGTGCTTACAGGAGGTTTTCAGAAGCCTAGAATGGGAACAGTTAGGGATAAGAGTTAATGGAGAGTACCTTAGTAACCTGCGCTTCGCCTATGACATTGCATTGCTGAGTAACTCAGGGGACGAATTGCAACTCATGATTACGGAGTTAGACAAGGAGAGCAGAAAGGTGGGTCTTAAAATTAATCTGCAGAAAACGAAAGTAATGTACAACAACCACGGAAAGGAGCAGTGCTTCAAGATAGGTAATAGTGCACGTGAAGTTGTAAAAGACTGTCTACTTAGGGCAGGTAATAACCGCTGAACCACGAGATTGAAGTAACTAGAAGAATAAGAATGGGGTGGAGCACATTCGGCAAGCACTCTCAAATTATGACCGGTAGATTGCCGCTATCCCTCAAGAGGAAGGTATATAACAGCTGTATCTTGCCGGTACATTAGCTACGGAGCAGAAACCTGGAGACTTACAAAGAGGGTTCAGCTTAAATTGAGGACGACTTAGCGAGCAATGGAAAGAAAAATGGTAGGTGTAACCTTAAAAGACAAGAAGAGAGCAGAGTGGATTAGGGGACAAACGGGGGTTAAGGATATCATAGTTGAAATAAAGAAGAGGTAATGGACATGGGCCGGGCATGTGGCGCGTAGGCAGGATAACCGCTGGTCATTAGGGGAACTAACTGGATTCCCAGAGAAGGGAAGCGGGTTAGGGGGAGACAGAAGGTTAGGTGGGCAGATGAGATTAAGAAGTTTGCGGGTATAAATTGGCAGCAGCAAGCACAGGACCGGGTTAACTGGAGGAAAATGGGAGAGGCCTTTGTCCTGCGGTCGACGTAGTCAGGCTGATGATGATGATGATGATGATGATGATGATGATGACGATGATGATGATGATGGTGTAACATTTTGCTTACCAAGTCACTTTTCGCAACACGTATGGGGTTTCTGGCACATTGAAAGAGTAATTCACTAATATGAGAAAAATTGTTTGTATATGTGGGGTCCCATTCAGTACCACGTACTGTCTCCGCTGTTCACAGACAAACACTTTCCAGATTCAGCCTGCGGACGATGGCCTAGCGCGACAAGTTGCTGAAATCCCGAAATACGAAATAACGTTATAGTGAAGGTGAGAAGAAGAGATGCTTGGTACGATTCACGTATACTCAAGCTACAGCGGCCGAAAGACAACCCGGGCTGGCGTGAAGACAAGCCTATATCCGAAGCCAGTAAAGAAGGGATCCAGCGTCACGCCACTCGTCAGGGGTCGCTTCAAGCCCGATGGCGACAGCTCAGACCCGACATGCTCGGTCTGTCTCATCGGGCGTTGCTCGCGTCTCCTGTTTCGTCTTGAAAGCTTCGTAGCTGGAAAGCTTTTGACGTTTTGTTTCCTGCTCGCAGCATGTCAGATCGAGAATCTTGCACTGTACTTCTCCGTTGTTCGTGTCAGATTCATCTTCCACGTGTGCACTGAAGCGGCAGTTTGCCACGGTCTTCGTCCCACAGGAGGCATTGCGTTGTTGCAGGCAGGTCTATCGACACCAACGCCTGAAACCTTGAAAAACGAGAAAACCAAGCGATTCTGTTCGTATTTCATGACCTTTAGCAGTTCGGGTTGCTGTCAAGGTGGTTGTGCAACGCATTTCTATTTGAGCACTGGATCGATGAAAAGAAGGAGAGAAGTTGCCGAATAGGTTGCTCTTGCGGTAAATCGCATGGTCTCATCGGTGCCAATACCACCAGATGAAGGTGGGTTTTTGTTTCCTTACAAGACAAATTGCATAGACTATTTGTGTAGGTTTATGTGTATATAAATGAATCAATCAGATATTTAAATATTCAATTAAATAATTATCAGACAAATCAGTCCATCAATCAATGAATTAGCCTAAAAGGTCATTGACCAATGAATCTAAACTGTGGGCATACGGACCGTAGTCACGGCTTATTCAGTGGTATTTGGGTTATATTTACACTTTGCTTAAGCGAAGCTTTGTTTGCCTCACCCACATTAGCTTTGGATATGATGATCCATCGGTCGATATCTCGGAAAATAGGATGCGTCGCCTCTAATATTCGCAAGGAATTTACCCAACCAACAGTACCGTTGAAGGTAACCGTATTCTATGTAAGCTCTAATTTTTATATTCATAGCGTAAAGCTTATAATTTATGCCTTCCATTTCATGAAATGCTTTTTTAAGTTCCTGAATCCAGCGACTACAAGAAAATGAACGTTTACAGGTATATGAGGGCTGTATTATTTAAAATCATAAGATGAAAGTAAATATATGTGCTGTTAGGATGGCCGCCGTGATGTTGCGGTGATTACGATGATCCACTGTTGGCTCCAAGGTCGCGGGTTCAATGCCGGCAGCGGTGGTTACGTTTCAATGTCTAGAAGTTGTCAATCCTAAAAATCCGTGTACTGTGCTATGTCATTGCATGTCGAAGAAAACCACACTTAGTGGAATTTTCGGGAGCCTGCCGCTATGGTGTTCATTATATTCGTATCGTGGTTTGGGGATTTCAGACCTCAGATAACCTCAGAGTCGTTGTTTCAAACCTCAGATAACCCTAGATAACCTCAGAGACCAAAAAAAAAACCTGCGTTAACGCTAATTTCAATTAAAAAGCCGCGTCATTTATCTGAATGAATGTGGTAATTTCAGAAGATCATAAACTTTTCCGGAAAGGATTGAAGTTGAATCGGCCCACCTTCGCACCGTAACGATTTCTGGTTCGTATCGCGCCAAAAGAGAAGTCAATAATACCGAGTACTTGATAGCCATGTCCTTGGAAAAACACCCACGCGTGACGTGCGCGTTAACGCACGTTTACTGTTGCGTCACTGACAGGTGAATATGAAGAAGTTTTTCTAGACGTTACATCAAGCATCGGATGAAGTTCGTAAAACATCATACAATTCTAGGTTAGCTGGTTCAAGGAATCTACGACTATAAACCGTGAAAAAAAAAGGGGGGGGGCGTGGCCCGAAACTGTAACGTATTCAGACTACTGGAGCGTACCCGGTGAATTGTACGAAAAATAGAGACAGAAACCAAAATAGTTTGTCTCTGTGTAAACGTTGAATGTGACAAAATACGCGCACTATCTTGATTTCGTCATCCTATAGACTACATGTGTATTGAGAACCGTACAACCGAGATGTGTTGAAACTCTTCCGAAAGATACTGCGCAAGCTTGAATGGGGACAGTGCTGTAAGAGTTATACAATGTACAGACGCCCTAAAAAACGAAAGTCAGATAAGTTTGCCTTTGGATGCACAATCATCCCAGCTGCAATGCTTTGAAAAGAGAGAGAATCAAAGAGAGAAAAGAAAAGGTGAACAAGGAATAATGGCCGGGAGACAAGAAAGCAAACAACGGATATGTACACGTACTTGATTGCCCAGTGGATTGCGTAGCATTGTGAAAGCACTTGGAGGGCGTGTGAGCTTAGTAAGACTCCTACTGACTCTACTGCAGACGTCAGCTCAGGCTCGTGGACAAGAGCAAGTGCTTAGACACGAGGCCCACACAAAGGCTGACAGACGTCTGATAACGCATGGCTTCATGTGAACAGGCGCAAACAAACAAAAAAACAAACAAATAAATAAATAAATAAATACATAAATAAATAAAGCGCTTATATAATGAAGTCTGCTATTTCCTAGTGGGCCAGATATCTTTGACCCAGAAAGACAAATAAATTGCAACAAAATCCCAAGCGAACTGTCATTTACTAAATAAACATTACGATGATTATTTGTTAGACCTTGCGGCACAAACTGCAGTTACGGCCAAACTGGGTCAATGAATGGCACCAGGTATTTAGCAGTGTATTGACTAAGAAGATGTAGATGTGATGTCACTACCTCAAGTGTTAAAGAAATGTGGCCGTAAAGGTTGCAGCATGTATATCACAAAAAAGAAAATTAGGGGCATACGGACAATCGAGAATGAGGTGCTACTAAAACAGTAGCGTTGAATGTTTTCAGAACAAGTTTAAGCACAGTTTTATGCCCTCTAACTTTAGAAATGGGTTTGGTGCTGGCTTTTAGGCACTGTGCTAACCTGTGAACACTTACAGTTTACGTTGTACCGTATCATCATCATCATCATCATCATCATCATCATCATCATCATCATCCTCTGTCTTACTACGCCCACTGCTGGACAAAGGCCTCTCCCATGTTCCTACAGTCAACTCGGTCCAGTGCTTGCTGCTGCCACTTTATACCCGCAAATTTCCTTACCTCATCTGCTTACCTAACTTTCTGTCTCCCTCTCACCCACTTGCCTTCTCTTGATATTCAGTCTGTGATCCTTAATGACCAATGGCTATCTTGCCTTCACGGTACGTGGCCTGCCCGTGACCATTCCTTCTTGATTTTGACGATGATGTGCTCAATACACGTGTGTTCTCTGATCCACTCTGCTCTGTTCTTGTCTCTTAAGGTTACACCTCTCATTTGCCTTTCCGTCAATCGCTGCATCGTCCTCAATTTAAGTTGCACCCTCTTTGTAATCTTCCAGGTTTCCGCTTTGTATTTAAGTATCGGTATGATGCAGCTGTTGTATACTTCCTCTTGAGGGATAGTGGCAATATACCGTTCATGGTCTGAGGGTGTTTGACGAATGTGCTTCACCCCATTCTTATTGTTCTAGTTACTTCAATGGCATTGTTTGGCTTCGCGGTTACTACCTGTTCTATGTAGTTATGTATACCTCCCTTAAAAAATATTTATTTTGTTTTTGTTGTTAAGCAAATTAACCTAGATGCAAATCATTCTTTTGTAGTTAAGGGTCACACTCCTCAGAATATATATAGCCGTATCAGCCATATACTAAACTTGAGCTCAGTTAGTTTTCATCGTTTGTATGAAGCAGTCTCGGTATCGTGGTCTTATAGCAGAAGAGCTTTCTCAGTTTGTTGCGCCAGGCCTGTCACTTCCCAGCCCATGTTGCCAGTGACGCCGCTGCTTTCGTTCAAGGGAACCACAAAACTTTTTCAATTATGTTTCTTCATCGATGTGTGTTGATCCGAGCCTCTTTCTCAAACGTCTAGCTCACGTCAGTCATGGTTGGAGAAGTTGAGCTTAGCGCGAAAAGTACAAACTTTCTGTCATTTTTTTAGAATAAATAACGCCTCAGCACTGCAAAAACCGGTACGCGAATGCAGACATCCTATCTTCTTTCACGTCCAGTAATGCCCTATAACTGGTTAAACAAGTTACCAGTTTAACCCAATTACTGTTCAATATGAAGCCGCACGCTTTTTTTGTGCACTGGGTGCATGCCAAAGTAAGGAGAGTGTTTTTTTTTTTTTTTTGCCCGTATGCAAGACTCATTCAGAATCTATATATTGAGAAAAATGAAAAAGGCCCTTGTTGAGTGGAAACGTTTTAAAAAGTACCTTTTTCAAGCTTTCTTATTTTTAAAATTATGACGTATGTCACCTGAAATATGTATTTTATTTCTGTTCAAGAGACAGTGGGATTGAGCGTGTTGTTATAACATCATAAAGGTTGCTTACCAGCGCAAACGACAGGGCAGGAGGGGACAGGAGAAGAGACGAGACAGCGCTCTGTCTCGTCTCTTCTCCTGTCTCCTCCTGCCCTGTCGTTTGCGTTGGTAAGCAACCTTTATGTTGTTTCTGTTCTCACCGTATAAAAGTTAAAAGCCGCACTTTCGATATTCTGGAAATGGCGAAGAGTGTGGGTTTTCTTTTTTTTTTTACTCTCGAATAAGCACATGGCACTTAATGCATAGAGTATATGTAATGAGTTTAGCACGTTTGCGCTTCGTTTCGTATGAACAAAAATCACAGTTTCGCCACAAGGGCGAAGCAATGAATGTGATAGCAACAATGGAAAGTAGATCGAAACGTGCAGCGCGCTGCTCACGTGCAAATGATGCACGAAAGCAACATACACAGGATGACAGGGAAGTAACATCGTTTACCGCTTAATGCATAACGCACTGTTAAAAAAAAACGAGGCACGAAACGTAGTCACAAGTACAGATGTGAGTGCCAACTAAGAATTGCCCTACTTGTTACTTCGCTATGTTTGAAAAGCGCACTCTTTTGGCAAATGGTGCTTGTCCAGCGAGCGAAGTGATTTCTGTGCCCCCGTCAACTAAATGTGAACGATCCGGTCGAAGTCGAAGACGCGAGATTCTCCCCGCCGAATAAGCATCTAACCTCCTCCTCGGCCCCCCACTCCCTCCCATTCGCGGGGCAAAGTAGGCGTGGGAGATAAGCGCACGTCGGCGCATTGTGATCAGCTGGGTGCTGAGCGTGGGTAGCTTTTAAAGGCGTCTTTCTTTGGGACCTTCGACGCAAAAATTTTGGCCTGTCTATCTGTACGTTTGTCTGTTTGTCTACTTTTAACGGCACCGGGTACTTGAACCGGCTGACCCCATACGCAGCGCCCACCAATGTTGCTCAAGCTTCAGCGTTCATACATGCGCAATCGTCAATTAAAAAGCAATTTGCGCATGTATGGGGCAGCGTAACAACACGTATATACTCTTCATATGCGTCTTTTACTAGAAAAGGCATACACAAGTAATTTTAATGACCGTAGTGCTTATCAGGCTGCGCTGACCATGCAACACTTGCACGAAAAGGCGAGTGTTTCCAACACTTTGCTAGAATGCCACGGTGGTGGCACGTACCCGTCGCCTTGCGTTATACACCTTATCACCTCCGACACACGCACGCAGGGCACGCACGCTTCGTTTTTCCGAGATAACTACCAAGTAGCGCTCATGTCTCACGTGTGACGTGACTTGATGCACTCGTTCGACTCCGCTGCATGCTCGAGGCACTCTAACGCCGCGCCTCCAGAATACCATTCACCAATTTTCTTGCGCAGAACATAATATGAACGTTTTGTTCACTCTCTCCAGACGTAAGCCTATCGTCTTTTCTGTCTGTCTGTCTGTCTCTGTCTGTCCGTCCGTCTGTCTGTCTGTCTGTCTGTCTGTCTGTCTGTCTGTCTGTCTGTCTGTCCACCGTAACAATGCTCCAAACAGCCCCAAACTATACCTTAAACGGCCAGCCCCATCTGCAGCGCGCACCAATATTGCTCAAGTTTCAGCGTTCATACTTGTGCGTTTGCAAATTAAAAAGCAATTACTGCGCATATCTGGGGCACCATAACAACACGTCAATATTCTGAGTCTGTGTCTTTATACTAGAGGTAGTATACATAAGTAATTCTAAGGACCTTAGCGTTTATCACGCTGCGCTGACAATGCAACGCGATGCTCAAAAGGGAAGTGTTCCCGACGCTTTGGTAAGACTAGAATTACTGTATAAGCTACAATAACTCCAGCAAAGACGACAGGGTGGTGGCACCGGCCCGTCGCTTTGTGTTCCACATCTTATCGCTTCCGAGACAGGAGCGCACGCCTTCCTTCGTTTGCGAAGATAGCTGCCAGATAGCGCTCGTGTCTAACGTGCCTCGATGCGCTCTTTCGCCTTCGCTGCGCGTATCGAGACTCCCTAACACAGTGCCTCCAGAGTACAATACACCGATTTTCTGGCACAGATGATCAAATAAACGTTTTGTTCACTCTCTTCAGAGGCAAGACTCGTCTTTCGATGACATTTGGAGTGAAACATGCAGATACGGGGCCAATATTTTTCTTTCTTGAGTTTTCACATATATAGATACGTATACATATATGATGAATGATGGCGGCGGGGGCGGACAGCAAAAAATCAGCCGAGACTGTCCATATAATTGAACAAAAGTTTACCCTTGAGTTTTGCCTTGCAGAGCCGCACGCAATAGCGTAAAAGGGCTTCGTGCACATGACCTTCTTAATTGCTAGCCTGCTTCCGTACTCGGGGCATGCCTCAACCATTATAGGAAATGGCTGTACGCGTAAGCAGTGGCAGTTTCAAGGTATCATCGAATCCCCGCTGCAAGCGCATTTGTTAACTGCTCACTACGCCATATTATTCCTTTTGCGAAACAGTGAAGGGCCCAGTACGCGTCCGTCGGCCCGAATCGACGATCACTTTGTTGATGGTTCTTCTACTGATATTGATTAAATATGACTGAGCGCTTCGTATCGGGTGGGCTTTTGAAACACCCACTCGTTGCTCAATGTCCAACTTGTGAAGCCTGGTGCCATTCTACGCTTCTGATATGCACTATATGATGCGTTAAGGGTACTCTTCCAATACATGACATTAATATAGTTTGGTTTTTTTTTTGAGCAGCCTAAATAAATACTGTGTCTCACTGGCGGAACACCTGCTTGTTACGCGACAGTCTTGGTATGATCTTCACTCTGACACGAAAAAAAGTTTATTTATATTATTCGTATCTTTCTTAATTTTTCGGTTACTACGTGGACAAGATAGTGACTTTTGGCTCACAACCAACGACCCTGACGCCAACGTCGGTGCCCGAATTTCCGCGAAACGAGCTATTTATAGCCATCGCTCAAAAATTTAGTAAATACATAATCGAGAAAATGGTGTGCTTGGACATTGCCTGCAACAAATTTCACCATTACGTGGCGTGACCGTCACCACTTGGTCATCCTCCACCACGCTGGTTTATTGACTAAAGCACTCGCCTGCGGGCCAGCAGGTCGCGGGGTCGCATGCCGGCCGTGGTGGCTGCAATTTAGATGGAGGCACGAACGCTTGAGGTCCGCGTGCCTAGATTTAGGTGCGCTTTAAAGAACCCCTGGTGTCCAAAATTTTCGGAGCGTTCCTCATCTGTCATTATTATGATGTAGTTGTTCAAGTACGTTAAACCGCAACAATCAACATTATTGGTGGTCATCACAGATAACCAGTTGTGATTACACGACAGCTCATGAAACTCGTAAAAGTGCACAAAGGCAGAACGAATGAGATGCCTCGCCTAAGAAGAACTGTCGATGAAAAGGCAACTACTCGTCGCAGTCGCTCTTGTATAGAAACAACTGAAGCTAGGTCACATTTTCTTGCGAACTGCGCGCATATGTTTATGGTTGCGCATGTCTTTAAGACGTCCTGTTTATGTTATTAGGATTACATTCAGCACCGTAATTCATTGCAGACACCGCTTTGTTATAGGTGAATAAGAAATGATAAACAAGACACGTATTCACGCTAAAAAGGTTTCGTCAAAGATTGTACCAGCCAATCACGATGCGGGAAGTATCGCCAGTGGAGCCCACTGACCAATGGACAAACGCTCTTACAAAATAGAAAGCTTTTGAACTCAGCCCCTGCCTGCTCTGCTAAAATTTTGCGTACTTACAATTATCGCGAGGGGCTTCGATGCCCTACTTTTGGCATAACGCGCGTGATAGTCTGAATGCCTCAGATCGCGAATCGGGTTTTTATGACGTCAATGTCGCTGCGCAGTCTCAGCTGAGTGCCTCTAAAGTATTCTCCTCGAATTCACGCTACCCGATCGGATGAAATGCTCCTCCTCTATTAATAACCCAAACGTGGCCGATCCGATTGCGAAGTGAACATTGTTTTCCGCGGCAAACCCACGCACTCTAGCGTAATATTAGAGATTGAAATTTTTCCGCGAGCATCACCTCCGAAGCAAACTGCGTGAAACCGAAGCAGGTCTCAGCTCGGCATGAATCATGAAATTTCCAAGAGTGTCTCCAAAGGTTCACTGAAAGGCTGAATGGGCATTTTCGTTCTGGTTCCTTTCTATTTCGGTGTCTTTCGCGGGTTATTCTTGCCACGGTGACGTCGTTGTACGCTCGCGTCGCGACATCATCGTCTCCAGGCGTCACCGCGCGTAGATTACAGGCCCATCATCATCATCATCATCATCATTTAGAGTGCCGAAAAAGAAAAAAAGAAAAGAAGGAGCCATAACCCTCGCTTAGGCACGCATGGCACCTTCGCTAATGTAATCCTATTTCTCGCCGCGGTAAACAAGCCGAATACGTACCCTCGACAGCATATTCATTATGGAGGCACGAAATGGCCAGCAGCATAACAAGAAGCAGCAGTCGATGCCACACTTCCCCCGGGCCGAGAGTAATCGATTAGGGGGCCAGGCCGAGGGCGTCCTCGCGTCGGCCAAGAGCAAGGGATCGCTGTTTATCTTGTACGGCCAGGTGTATGCACGAGACAGCGCCCAGACGCGAACAAACACGGAGCGATTTATTTTAATTTTATACGTGGCATGGCTTCGAGCATCGTGACAACCTATACACTCGAGGCCTGCGCTGACGAGCAAACATTTTATTGATGTTCAAGACCGAGACTCAAACGGCTAAGTAGGAAGATTAATGTGTGCGAATTTTTAGCGATGGCGTGCGTTTCGCTTTTCCTGTGAGATAACATTACGACTTTTACGTCTAAAAGCACGCACTGAATGAAAAGGTGCCATGGATCTATTATGCGGCAGGATGTTGAGAGAGGCGTAGTTATACAGGCTGGAAAAAAATAGGTTGTTATTTGTCCACTCATTTATTTATTTTGAATGAAGTTTTATATGAGCTAAAATAAAAAATAGCTAAGAGCCTGTCAATGTTTAGGGGCATCAAAATAAATGAACCGTGTCATTTATTTTAAATTTAAGACATATTTTCGGTACCTAAAAGTGAAATGTATTCGCTGTAACTAGTGGGATAAATCTAATGGAAGAAACTTTGGGGCAAATGAAAACGCGCCCTTCCATTCTATTTTTTTTTTTTTTCGTTTTTTCGAGTCGGCAGTTTCTATTGCTGTAGATTTTTCTGCAGTTTTACTTGAAATTGCTGGCAGTAGTAAATGTGTTTCAGCAAATGAATCAGCGCTAAGCGGCATTGCTCATTGTTTTGAACAAATTCTAGCAATATTTGTGAGTTTGTCCTTTCCGAGCATTCCGGTACAAGCAAAGCTAGTTCCATCCAAGTGAATAAAATGCCACAGCTAGTACGATGCAAATTTGTTCCGACAATTATTAGCATGATGTTTTCCTCTCACCAATTTCTAGTAATTTTAAACTCTTAAAAACAGTCGAAAGCACTGTAAGCACAAGTGAAAGTGAAACAGACGCAGACAAAATACGGAGCCGTTCCGCACTTTGCATATAATTAAAACGACTGACATCAGTTTTAATGCTCTTACTTTGAACATCCATTGACAAAGTTCCCATGCCGGGAAACAATGCATGTTGTCTTTTCTCTCCTTCCGTAAAGATGTATGTGTTCATATTAAAGAAGCAGTCTTAATTAAAACGGAAGACATTGGAGTCCATTTCAGCGCACTAAATTATTTTGTAAATTTCACTAAATAAAACAATAAAGCGTAGAGCCATTTGTCCTGCAATGAAACATGCATAAGCTCCGTGCGATGCCTTCCACGCTTCAGTGCGCGCCGACCAAGCAGTGCTTCTTGTAAGTATGAGGACTTAAGAGGAATGCCAGCCTAGCGTGCTTCGAATATAAGAGCTTAGCAAACAGCAATTGTCGTGGGTGGCTTGCTCTCTTTATGAGAAGGAAACACACCGTAACAATAATATAACAAAAAAACTGATAAATACTGCTTCAGAAAAACAGTGCTCTTCGCAACAGCGTTGTTCACATGGGTCACGAAAAAATTAGGGTTTGTTTGTTTGTTTAATGACTAAGGCACTCGCCTGCTGACCTGCAGGTCGCGGGATCGCATGCCGGCCGTGGTGGCTGCAATTTAGATGGAGGCGAGAACGATTGAGGCCCGTGTGCCTAGATTTGGGTGCGCGTTAAAGAACCCCTCGTGGCCAAAATTTCCGGAGCCCTCCGCATCTGTCATCACAATGATGTAGTTGTTCAAGCACGTTAAACCGCAACAATTAACATTATTGGTGGTCATCACAGATAACCTGTTGTGATTACACGACAGCTCATGAAACTCGTAAATGTGCACAAAGGCAGAACGAATGAAATGCCTCGCCCAAGAAGAACTGTCGATGAAAAGGCAACTTCTCGTTGCAGTCGCTCTTGTATAGAAACAACTGAAGCTAAGTCACCTTTTCTTGCGAACTGCGCGCATATGTTTATGGTTGCGCATGTGTTTAGGACGTCCTGTTTATGTTATTAGGATTACATTCAGCACCGTAATCCATTGCAGATACCGCTTTGTTATAGGTGAATAAGAAATGATAAACAAGACACGTATTCACGCTAAAACGTTTTCGTCTGAGAATGTTCCAGCCAATCACGATGCGAAGAATATCGCTAGTGGAGCCGACTGACCAATACGGAAAACGCTCTTACAAAATAGAAAGCTTTTGAACTCAGCCCCTGCCTGCTCTGCTAAAATTTTGTGTACACACAATCATCGCGAGGGGCTACGATGCCCTATTTTTGGCATAACGCGCGTGATAGTCTGAATGCCTCAGATCGCGAATCGGGTTTTTATGACGTCAACGTCGCTGCGCAGTCTCAGCTGAGTGCCTCTAAAGTATTCTCCTCGAATCCACGCTACCCGATCGGATGAAATGCGCCTCCTCTATTAATAATCCAAACGTTGACGATCCGATTCCGAAGTAAACATCGTTTTCCGCGGCACACCCACGCACTCTAGCGTAATATTAGAGCTTGAGATTTTTCCGCGAGCACCACCTCCAAAGCGGACTGCGTGAAACCGAAGCAGGTCTCAGCTCGGCATGAATCATGAATTTTCCAAGAGTGTCTCGAAAGGTTGACTGAAAGGCTGAATGGGCATTTTTTTTTGTTCTCGTTCCTTTCTATTTCGGTGTCTTTCGCGGGTTATTCTTGCCACGGCGACGTCGTTGTACGCTCGCGTCGCGACATCATCGTCTCCAGGCGTCACCGCGCGTAGATTACAGGCCCATCATCATCATCATCATTTAGAGTGCCAAAAAAGAAAAAGAAAGAAGGAGCCATAACCCTCGCTTCGGCACGCATGGCACCATCGCTAATGTAATCATATTTCTCGCCGCGGTAAACAAGCCGAATACGTACCCTCGACAGCATATTCATTATGGAGGCACGAAATGGCCAGCAGCATAACAAGAAGCAGCAGCCGATGCCACACTTCCCCCGGGCCGAGAGTAATCGATTAGGGGGCCAGGCCGAGGGCGTCCTCGCGTCGGCCAAGAGCAAGGGATCGCTGTTTATCTTGTACGGCCAGGTGTATGCACGAGACAGCGCCCAGACGCGGACAAACACGGAACGATTTATTTTCATTTTATACGTGGCATGGCTTCGAGCATCGTGTACACCCTATACACTCGAGGACTGCGCTGACGAGCAAACATTTTATTGATGTTCAAGACCGAGACTCAAACGGCTAAGTAGGAAGATTAATGTGTGCGAATTTTTAGCGATGGCGTGCGTTTCGCTTTTTGTGTGAGATAACATTACGACTTTTACGTCTAAGAGCATGCACTGAATGAAAAGGTGGACCTATTATGCGGCAGGATGTTGAGAGAGGCGTAGTTATTCAGGCTGGAAAAAAATAGGTTGTGATTTGCCCACTCATTTATTTATTTTGAATTAAGTTTTATATGAGCTAAAATAAGAAATAGCTAGGAGCCTGTCAATGTTTAGGGGTAGCAAAATAAATCACTCATGTCATTTATTTTAAATTTAGGACATATTTTCGGTACCTAAAAGTGAAATGTATTTGCTGTAACTAGTGGGATAAATCTAATGGAAGAAACTTTGGGACAAATGAAAACGCGCCCTTCCATTCTATTTTTTTTTTCGTTTTTTCGAGTCGGCAGTTTCTATTGCTGTAGATTTTTCTGCAGTTTTACTTGAAATTGCTGGCAGTAGTAAATGTGTTTCAGCAAATGAATCAGCGCTAAGCGGCATTGCTCATTGTTTTGAACAAATTCTAGCAATATTTGTGAGTTTGTTTGTTCTTTTTCGAACATTCCGGTACAAGCAAAGCTAGTTCCTTCCAAGTGAATAAAATGCCAAAGCTAGTATGATGTAAATTTGTTCCGGCAATTATTAGCATCATGTTTTCTTCTCACCAATCTTCTAGTAATTTTGAATTCTCAAAAACAGTCGAAAGCACTGCAAGCACAAGTGAAAGTGAAACAGACGCAGACAAAATACGGAGCCGTTCCACACGTTGCATATAATTAAAACGACTGACATCAGTTTTAATGCTCTTACCTTGAACATCCACTGACAAAGTTCCCATGCCGGGAAACAAAGTTGTCTTTTCTCTCCTTCCGTAAAGATTAATGTGTTCATATTAAATAAGCAGTCTTAATTAAAACGGAAGACATCGGAGTCCATTTCAGCGCACTAAATATTTTGTAGATTTCACTAATTAAAAAAAGAAAGCCTAGAGCCATTTGTCCTGCAATGAAACATGCATAAGCTCCGTGCGATGCCTTCCACGCTTCAGTGCGCGCCGACAAGGCAGTGCTTCTTGTAAGTATGAGGACTTAAGAGAATGCCAGCCTAGCGTGCTTCGAATATAAGAGCTTAGCAAACAGCAAGTGTCGTGGGTGGCTTGCTCTTTTTATGAGAAGGAAACAGACCGTAACAATAATATAACAAAAAAAAACTGATTTATACTGCTTCAGAAAAACAGTGCTCTTCGCAATAGCGTTGTTCACACGGGTCACGAAATAATTAGGGTTTGTTTGTTTGTTTGTTTGTTTGTTTCGTGTTTACAAATATGATGCTAAGAAATCAGTGCCAAAGTTATGCGGACTTTGAAAGGGGATACGCCAGTAATCATGTGTCATGCTTGCGGTGTTTATTTAGAAGGTGGACATAGTAATAGCATACATTTCGCTTGTGTTTTTATGCCATCTGAAACTAGAAGTAATTGTGGGCGCCTATAGAGATGTCTACATGCACATGCGATTTGAAATGCGTAGCCAATTGTTACACATCTCCGTCACGCATATTGCGGATAAAGCAGACACAAGACACGAACGATAGTGCACGCACGTGTTTATATCATTGTTAACACCAAAAGTTATTGTCCCTCTGAAAAAAAAACACTACGTTCAAAAAGCTTTTTAATTGTTACTTTGGTAAGGTTCTTGTCTTCCTTTCTTGGAGATGCGGCATCTTGGCAACACTTTTTTAAGCTGAAGAATAGAAAATATATTATTTTGCTCTATAGGTGAATAAAACACTCAAGAATTCTGAGGTCGAATATCCAAAGTCGCTTGTATATAGCTGGTGATTGCCATAGACCAGCACTTTCGCTAACAATATGCCCAACATAAACATCAAAAGAAAACGTTAGGCTATTTGGTGCAATGCACCAACTAGCCCAACAACGAGTATTATTAGAATGTCTAACATAAGTATCGACTTCAACATTCTTTCATGGTCAATTACAGGGTGTATACTTAAAAAAATATGTGGGTCGTGGTCCAGTTTTTACAACTGCAAATTTATAATTTTATAAATAGAAGTTCTGTGCCGAAATTTGTCCCACCATGCTCTGCAGTGCTGCAGACTACGTTCCCCGTATGCAGATACTCGCACTCAACAAAACGAGCCCATTTCTTGTGTCCGTCATCTTAGGCTAATGACAAGACCTCCTTTGTATATCTATTTATTTGGGTCCGTGAATCAGCGCAGCCCTTCAAGCAAAAGGACGCGCGAATTCAAACAGCGCCGTAATGGCGTGGCTGAAGGCAACGGGGCCACGAGCAATTAGAGGCCGAGCTTCTGCTGCTGCTGGCTCGTTTCCGAATCAAGACAAAGCGCGCGATTCATCTCCAGTTCCATAAAACGCGGCGCTACTGTTGTGACAAGAGTCGTTCTTCACGACGCTGCGACAGATGCTCTCTTTCTCCTCCCTCTCTCCCACATTCTCGAGCCTCCCCTCAGTCCTCCTCTCCCACGCAGAGGCTCCGCATATAGAAGCGGAAACATCGAAGCGAAGCGCTAATATTGCGCGCGCGCGCCACCGCTCGTACAAAGCGAGAGCGTTATAAGAATGAAGGAGTCACCCAAAGGAAAACACACCCCGCAAAGACTCGCCAGCTGGCATAAAAGCTTATGCGCGCGCGGGGCGCGGAAGATGTGTTTCACGCGATGCGGAGGGGTGCGCGCGGAGTCTGTGCGACGGATAGACTGTCGTTAGTAGGAGTGTTTCCTTTCATACGCCCTCCCCTCAGGGAGCTTCTTTCTTCCCATTTCGTCACCTTTCCTTCCGTAAGGCACCCCCCAAACCCCATGTCTCTGCAGTACGGAGTGCTGTGCTCTTTAGTTTTGTAGAGAAACGATCGCTGGATGAAATGGCACTCTGAATTATCGTTATCCCATACATTTACTTTTTTTTTCGACAGCTCAATGTTTCCTTTTGACGAGCCATCGTTAGTTCTGCTTCGTTTTACAACCCACTAGATAGATTTTTGCTCTGTGGTATAGCTTCTTTGAAAAGATGGCCGTGTAGTGTGCGCTCTTATAAAGATTGCTGGAAAGCAAGAAGAAAGAGCTGCACTTTCAGTTTCATTTCCTCCTTGTGTATGGATGGCTTGTGGAGCCAAAGCGTTTGTTTTGTTCTTATCGAGTCATGGGTTCGTTGAGTTACAATCACTTCAGCGTAGGGCTTTTGTCGGTCATTGACTACCACGGCGATTTCCGTGCTGGAAGCTGGAAGTATGATTTTGGGGGATAGCCGACTGATAAACAATAATTAAATGAAGACCATGAAAGCTATAATGGATCAAGATAAGTTCTAAGCATAGAAAAATCAACGATCAGGTATGTTAATCTTGTATTCGTTGAATGATAGTCACAAGTTTCACCGCAACGCGTCAGATTACCTGTTTCTTGACCAGAAAAAAAGCTTTTCTCTCTGGTTGAGTTAAGTTTGCGAAAATAAAATCATACCGACCACACATGGGCGCAATTCGGTTCTGTGTTCGTCAGTTGATATGTTTCAAGATGTGTTATCTTGTCGTACAGCCGGACAAACGCCACACTTTTTTTTGCTACTGTTTTCGAACAAAACTAGGAATACACCGTGGGTCGAATTCGCAAAAACTTTTCAATCCGTAGGGATGTTTCCCATCGTCAGAGTGGTTCCTCTAATAATACATGCCGGCAGCTACTCTTATAATCAGTGCTAAGGTACTTTTTTTGCGAATGCGGTCCAAGTTGTCTTTTGTCAAAAATGGCGTGTTAAATTGGTGAGTCTATTTTTAGGAAATGCGACTGGATATAAGTGAATTCCCAACAATAGTATGAGGATTAGTATATTGTTACAATTTTGAAAGTGTAGCAACGTCCTTTCACCAACACTGCTTAACGTCCAGCTCGTGCTACAAGCAAACGCATGTACCGTTTTTGAAAGTTAATGCAAAGAAAAAAAAACCCACAACAACCATAGCACCAGTGACGTACAGCTTATGGGACCACTGCCCACGCCAATCTTTGCTCAACATTCGGTATCCCTATGATGTAACGTAGTTCATACAAGTGTAGGAATTGATGCCAGCGAATAAAGTGGAAATAAGGAAGCAAGGAAGGTAGAGAAAAAAGAAGGAAAAGCAACTAACAAAGTGACAGACTACCAAAGCAATGATGAAACCCGCGTGCTTGCCAGTGAAATCCTTAAGCCGCCGCAGGATTTACTCCTACGGATCACTGCGAGTGTTTTGTGCCGAATAAGAAGAAATAATGCTGATAAACGTTTTCGAGACAGTGCAAAGTGCTTTTCACAAACAGTGCGTGGTGATATGGGACGCGCTGCTCTGAACTGTTTTATGACGTCATGAGATGTCTATGAGTTGAATGACTGTGCATTTGCCCTGAGAGGTATACAGCTGTATAACCCATTCTCTCCTTAGGTTACACCCGTAACTTCTCTTTCTTGCGCTCGAATTTCGTACGGGGGAAAAGCGTCTACTTGATTTGAACCAGTCAAATATGAAGAAAAAAAAATAACTTTAGTTTTGGAGCCACCGCCTTTCTGCGCAAAAGTGCTCCCGATGATCCAACTCGCACTGAGCGTGCTTAGGTTCGCGCTCTATTTCGTTAGCGCCCGGTGACCAACGAACCGTGCAAGAACCTTTTTATGTCCATCAACTCGCACAAAACAGAAACACAAAAGTGCGCGCGCGTTTCATGTTCTTGCTTCCATCCTTGGACCTTCTCTTCCTCCATTCTCTTCTTAGTTTGCCTCTTTCTACTTACACCATCGGATTCTGCCGGCTTCAGCGAATTCGGCACTGGTTCTCGGCTTATTGAATTTTAGTAAAACGCAACGTATACCTCCCCTCACACCCCTCTCCTCTTTTTATTTTTTTTACTTCTTTGATGGGAATCACTGGCTGTATTGGTACACTAGATAATAGGCGTGGCAGCGCGCAAGGAAAAAAAAAGCATTGACTCTAATGGAGTAGAATGCTCGGTTGAGCTGTCGTACAAGGATGTGTGTGGCTGATGCTTTCGAAGCGATATTTGCACGTAGAAAGGCAGCAACACAGTCACTCGACTTATGTACAGGCAGCAAAGAGAAGCGGCGAATGCAGTGGGGGGGTTTTGTTGGGGCCCTTCCACATGAATTCCCCCTTTTTTTCTTTTTCTTTGTATTTATCGCACGTACGCTGAGTGGTGAACTATAAGAGAAAATAACGATTATTCACCGATAGAAAAGCAAGAGGATAAAAAAAACACGACACTTAAGTGGGTTGGAGAGCATAAATCACCATTTACGAGGGAGAAGAATACGGGAGACGGGTGGATATAATGTAGCCCATCATGAATCTGTTCGCGGAAGAGCGAGGCCGCCTGAAAGGCGACGAAATCAGTCGCGAGAACGAAGTGGGTAGAAGAAGCTCGCAGCAGTAGCGTTCAAAAATCGCAGATAGCGCCTCTTGAGAATTTAGCCCCCTTCAGTACGCAGTCCAGCAAACGCTTGCGCAATGATTTTGCATTTAACATGTACCTTAAAACATCTCTCTGCTCTCTCTCTCTGTGTTTGTGTGTGTTTGCGTGTGTGTGTGTGTGCGTGCATGTGTGTGTGTGTGTGTGTGCGTGTGTGTGTGTGTGCGCGTGTGTGTGTGTGCGCGTGTGTGCGTGCGTGTGTGCGTGTGTGTGTTCGTGTGTATGTGTGTGTGTGTGCGTGTGTGTGTGTGCGTGTGTGTGTGCGCGTGCGTGTGTGTGTGTGTGCGTGCGCGCGTGTGTGTGCGTGTGTGCGTGTGCGTGTGTGCGTGTGTGTGTGTGTGTGCGTGCGTGCGTTCGCGTGTGCGCGTGGGCGTGTGTGCGTGTGTGCGTGCGTGTGTGTGTGCGTGTGTGTGTGTGCGTGTGTGTGTGTGTGCGTGTGTGTGCGTGTGTGTGTGCGCGTGGGTCGTTGTATGTGTGTGCACTACGCCGTTGTGTGCATCACTTAGATGACGTTGCGAAAAAAAAGTTATTAGAGTTAAAGGCCCTCAAGATTCGACTCTGCTGACTCAGCGTGCACGAGCGATTGGACGACGCCCTGCGAAATCGCGAGAGAAAGAAAAGAAAAAAATGGTAAGGGTGGGATGGCCGGGGTGATGAAATTTAGCGTAGCCACCAAGTGCGAAAAAGAGTGCAAAAGGGATCCTGAAGAAGTAAAAAAAAAGATTACACAAACGAAGCCGTGCACACAGATAAAGGAGCGTTCCGGAAAATCTGATCCCATTACACAATTACACGTCTGGAACCGCTTGTCTTACTGGCCATTCTTCTTTCAACTTTCTATACATAATATATGCTTGTTTTTATTTTTCTCAGCTCTCTACTTGTTAAGTCTTGTTACTTAGCCCTTATCGCTACAGCGCCACTGGTGATTGTGTACCCATTACTGGTATTTACTTAGCAGTCCAATCGGCTCTGTACGACTGCAGAGCGTTTACGCAGAAACTGGCAAGCAGAAAATGACTACCCTATTTTGACGTTCTCTGTAAACGATAGGCGCCGAGAGCCCCTTCACGTTGCAGTGATTTGATTTTTCTTCGTCGCTCGCAGCCCCTATTCTAGGTTTTTTATGATGAGTTTTACGGCAATATTTGTCTGTTTTATAGTGTCTATAGCTTTCACGGGTGAAAATATGGTCATTTAGTGTGCGAGAACACGTCTGTGTGCCTCGTATTCTTGCCTGCCCAAGACATTTGCGGGTCTTTGTTAAGACTTGTGTAGCTAATGTGAATATCCTTTATACCATTTTATTCTAGTACTCATATACATAATTTTAGAGTGTTATGGGCTTCGTACTAGTTATTGAAATGGAGAAGTCGTGTTTAGAAAATGAAATGCTTGCGGCATTGAAAAGGAGCTTGCAACAAATTGTAGGCGAAGGTCTTGTTTTCTTCATCAAACACGAATATTGGTCGTCGAATTGAGCGGCATCATCACGAGGGATGCAAGGAGTCATCATTGAGAGCTGGTGTCACCACGTGAGGCCATCTTGACGTCACAGATCCCCTATGTTTGTGACGTCATTATCACCATTGAGTTTCCTAATGTTAACTAAAGGGGATTCTGGCGCTGTGATCGTCCAGACACCGTGGGAATAATGAGTGGTACACAAGTTTGCCTATAGTCTTCGTGCTTCGAAGGAACCTGTGGCTTTGTTTATTGCCGTTTTATTTAGGTTTTGTTTCTTATAAAAGAACAGACCGTTGCGAAGTTCAGGAGCGGATTTGAATTGGTGAGTACAAAGAGGTCAACGTGGTGAAGCGTAACTGCTGAACCTTTGCTGAACTTCGTCTTGCGGCAAAGCAGATTCAGTCAAGCCGAAAGAACGAAGACTAGGTAAATTTGTGTACAACTCATAATTCCAACGCTGGCTAAAGCACTGTGCGTTGCAGCTCCCATAGACACTAGCGCCATAGTTCCCTCTAGTGACGCTCCATGCCTATAACGTCCCAGAGCTTGACGTCACATGGTGACGTCATCACATGAAATCATCGTTTGGTGGAACAGAAGTTGACCGCGGAGGCTGCACAAAACAAAATAAGGTGAATAAAGGTTGCAATGCCTCCGATCTTAGAGGCAATGCGAAACCACAGTAGGGGCAGAGAACTATTGAAGGCGGGCATGCATGGGGGAGCAATAGGGCGGCTGAGAAGAAAAAGATGGTGGCTTTCGCCCTTTACACCAGGGAGCCTGCGGCTTTTATTGCTTTCCTGCAAGACACTGGACTGTACAACATGTGGAACGAGCTCCTGTAATTCAAGAAATGCTCAAAAGTAGAACAATCGCCGTCCATGTAGGCCAAACTACCCCCCGCCCCTCTTTCTTTTTTCAACATCAGAACTATCACATCATAAGAAAATGATGACTTCAATAAAATAATTCACATGGAAATAAGAGTACGGTGCGTTCCAATGGGATTGTATCTTACGATACCCAATTGTGTTGCATTTTGTAGGAGTTGTTGAACGGTAGTTTATTTTCCGTTCCTCATTCTAGCATGCTCTTGCTCATATGTGTTCAGGAGATTACAAACACGTGATTGCATGTGCGTGTGTACCCAGGCATGCACTTGCGCACACAGACGCAAACACACACGGCACAAATGCAGGAACGCAAATACACAGTAAAATAAGGTCGTCATTCAATTTATGTGATACATCGTAAAACACCGTCCTCACGTTTAGTGCAGAAAAAAAAGTACTGCGATGAGTAGGAAATGCTGTCCGCTTAGTGATAAAAAGAAAACTATACACTGAAAGGAGCAGTAGACTTGAAAGAAATTTAAAAAAATAGAAGCAGATAGAAAGCAAACGCTCTTGTGCAGTGAACTGGAGTGCATGAGACGCATGTCGACAGCTTTGCTTTGAGCTTCAGTCAAGTCATCAAACGCTAAAACGCCAAACATCCAACGACGTTGTATAGCATATGCCACTCGCAGAATATTACGTATATGCTGACTTACCGCAGGTAGTGATTTCGCTTTTGCAGTTCTATAGCACTTGAATATTTTTGTTACTACTGTCTCTACAGTTTGTGTTATTGTATGGAACGCGAGGATCTCTCGTCTCATTCTCCCCAGTATCGGCCACAAAGCACGCCGGCGGCAATTGGCAGCTAGGGCCTCACATCGGTTTCTCCAAAGGCTGAACAGCCCCGCAACTATTAAGAGAGCGGAGAAGCGGCTACGCGGAATCGGCCGTTGGACACGAAAGTTCGCACACCCTGTCCCCGAAAACCAGCATTAACCGCACGCCAAAAAAGGCGGGAAACCACAAATTCAAACATCGCATGTCGATTGGTCTCTACCATGACGCAGTTAGGGCAAGTGGAAGTGCGAACCACCTGCCATCGCTGCAACCGATCTCGCGTGGGGAGCAAGCCCCAGCCCAGCCTCCAGACAAAATCTCTGAGATGCCCTGGCAACACTGCGGCAGTTATTGGTTTCCAAGCGCGGTTCAATACAGATTGACGATGCTGGGGCACCAAGGGCCGTAAAAGGGCGGCCATTGTGTCCACCACTTTAGAATCGGCCACCTCTATCTCTGGGCACGTAGCTTCCAAACGTCGGTGAAATGCCAGAAGGGCTCGATACAAAGATGGTAATTCAGTTGATTGGGGACCTTTGTTTATTTGGCTATCCGGCAAGAAGACACGTAGTGATGGCCCCAGATGGTAGCGAGCCAGTGTCTGAGCAGGCATGTCATCATTGCTTTGTATTCGCAATAGAGTGCGGAGGCACAATGTAGAAGCCGCGACGGAAACGTCAGGGAATGCAAAACCGCCTTGATCTCGCGGTTGAGCTAACGCTGGACGCGATAACAATTCTGTGCCACCAGACCAAAAAAATGAACTGATGCAGCTTTGCACTTCCCTGCAGACGTGAAGCGGTGGTTTAACAGAATGGCAAAGGTACCAAAATTTTCCTAGGTACACCGTTTGAGTTAAGTATCGGCGTTCCAAGAGGGGGAATTTGAAGTGCCTGGCTGCTTTGATATCATTTAGAAGAGTTTGTACAACGGATGACCAGATACTATCCTGTATACCAAATACAGTGAAAGTAACTCCGAGTATTGAAATCTCAGGAGACCACTGTAAAGGCGACGTGATGTTGATACGACCGCTGGGGTTGCCAATGAAAAAATACTGGCTTTTAGAAAAGTTTAACTTTGCACCGGAGATAATACTGAAATCATGGAATGTATCAAGAGCATGCTGCAGCGACTGTTCATTAGGTACATATAGAGTGATATCATCTGCATATGCAGCGACCTTTACTTGAGTGTTACCGGGTAGAGGTAAGCCACGAATCTGCGGGTGATGTTAAACGGCCCTTAAGAAGGGCTCTAATGCAAGGATAAATAACACTGGGGAGAGGGGACACCCTTGACGGACCCCACGCGCTTCTATATGGAGACTATATGATGAAAAGATGCGAGATGGTGGTACTTGGAGTGCTGAATAGATGGACGAACGGACACACAGACAGATGCATGGATGGACGCATGAACGGACGCAGGCGC
The DNA here is from genome assembly GCF_013339725.1 of Rhipicephalus microplus. Lineage (NCBI taxonomy): Eukaryota > Metazoa > Arthropoda > Arachnida > Ixodida > Ixodidae > Rhipicephalus > Rhipicephalus microplus. The sequence continues at coordinate 253,647,520 of NC_051165.1, forward strand.
GGATGCATGGACGAACGCAGGGACGGATTCTCCCGAAAGACTTTCCTACCCCTTATCAGTGCTCGCACAGAAGAGAGCGAGCTTTCGACAGTTCACTGAAAGCCTCATTAGGGTGTAAGAAAAGCATATTCGTTTCGGTGACTGCTACAAAAAAAATAACATAGAGAGTCATAACACATACGTAATTGTTGAGTGACACACATCGTAAGAAACTTAAAAACGACGAATGAAAATATCACAACGTTGGAAACACTTCACAATCAACTCACCGCTTCAAATCTCGTAGCACGTCAAGCGTCATGAACTGCGGCACTTAGGCAAAATAAGGTATAGACTACAGAGCCAAACGGTGATTTTATCTTCTACGTATCCTGAGACTCTGTGGTGTCGACAGTCTCCTGCGCTCTGGCGTCTCGGGGCTGTTCACAAGTGCAGCGATGGACGGGAAAACAAGCTTTGATTTGTCACTATTCAATTTAGTTGCCTCTGTTAGAATCTATTTTTTAAATAATGAACCCAGCATGACGCTTTGGCATATTCTCTTAGTGAGGTTTGTTTTCTCAACTGTAAGATTTGTCAGCGTTGATAGTATTTAGAGACCCTGTACACATCGCCCTGTCGCGGTGGTCTAGTGGCCAAGGTACTCGGCTGCTGACCCGCAGGTCGCGGGATCGAATCCCGGCTGCGGCGGCTGCATTTTCAATGGAGGCAGAAATGTTGTAGGCCCGTGTGCTCAGATTCGGGTGTACGTTAAAGAACCCCAGGTGGTCGAAATTTCCGGACCCCTCCACTTCGGCGTCTCTCATAATCATTTGGTGGTTTTTGGACGTTAAACCCCTCATATTAATCAATCCGTACGCCTCACGTGCTAGCGTCAACCAACAGTAACTGGAGTGTGAGAGCAAAATATATATATATATCCCAAGCCAAAAATGGCAAAATAAAGAAAGAAATCACAACATATCCATGGAGTGAATGATGATGAGTGGGGCGAAGGAATCTGTCAGTTCGTCCGCGCTTTAGTCCGTCCGTTCTTATTTTCGTTTGTCCGTGCGTCCATCCGTCCATTCGTCCATCTGTGCATCCGTCGCATCCATCCAGTCCAGATGCGTCCATACATCTATCCGCGCGAGCCGTCTGTCCACGCGTCCATCCATCCATCCGTCTGCTTGTCTGTCTGTCCATCCGTGCGTCCGTCCGTCCGTACATCTAGTGAACACTAAAAGTACCACCATCTCGCATCTTTTCATTCGCGATCCTAGTCCCACTTTTTTCTCTCTCCTTCCGCTGTGGCACATACTCGTTGTCTCGGGTATGTGCCACCAATGGTTACGCAGAACGACAATAGGGGGACGCACAAGCCACGCCATAAGGAGCTTCACCCCTAAAAAGGCAAAATATAAAGCACAACAGAGCGATGACACAGATGGCACACCACTTCGACGCGATGATCACGGACGCATACGTGGGCGCCAACAACATGCACTGCTTTATATGTGACATGAAACTGGTTCTCTTTTTTTTTCGTTCAAGAAATAAAGCTTGTTTCCGCTCCACAGATACTGCTTCACACGACGGACCAATCTTCGTGGACTAGGAAGACGTTGACTAGGAAGACGTAGCGAGCCACCCAATCAGCTGCTCGTGGTCTGATCAAGTCACCGAGAATATCGATTTATTTGAAATTAACCGCGTCATACTGGCTCTTGGAGTTTAGTTTGTTGCATCAATCGAAGTGGAGTGGGGTTAATGATCCGGTGTGTGGACACAAATTCAATAAAGTTTACTTGGTATGTGGAATCAATCCCGGCAGCTGACTGGTGTGCTCTGAGAACCCATTTGTGTACCATAAGAGGGAATCCTATTCTTATATTTTATTAAGTTTTTTTGTGGCATATACGCTCTAAAGTTGATGGAAGCAACAATCAATAACAATAAATTCAAGCTATAGCAAACAGGTCCCAGTGCTATGACAGCGTTTGGAAGTTCTGACACCATCATTCTCGACCTTCATGATAGGTCACACATTGTGCAGTAAACATTTTTTTGGCATTCAGCGGCAGAGGGAAATCAGCGTGCTTATACAGCAATGTTTTTGTCGCCCGCATTTGAGTTCTCCTTGTGTGAGATTTGATGATGAGATTCATGACAGATGCTTGGGAAACTTCACTATAGGCTTCATGTCCTTTCCAATCGACTCTTGATAACCTAAAAAAAAACACGAAATGACGCGTTTCTCATATACACAACGATTGCCTTCGTCTTTTTTTTTCCTTCTTGCAGGCTTGCTTACCTGTATTTCCATGTTCGCCTGTGAGAGAAAGGTGTGATTAATTTCGCGCTATCGTTAAGCCGGCTTAAACTTACTATGTCGGCTTTTTCGTCCTTCTCACGCCGTTCTCGCTCTGTACGGGTCATCGGCACGCATAAGACTTTTGACTTTGTTAGATAAGTCTTTCGCATGGACTTACGTAAGAGCACTTGCATATTGGCCGGCGTTCTAAAAGTTGCAGCTTATGACATCGACTGTATTCACAATGCAATTATCATTCGGGCAATGCGGCAGGCTGGGCGAATCAGTTCAAATCCGTGCTACTTCAGCAAGAGCGCATAAAATACGGGACCAAGGACAAGAGGACGCACGCGATGGTCCCATCGCTTTATTGAAGCGGTCTTTTGCGCTGTTGTTGAAGTATACCATATATTTGTCGGCTTTTACGATGAAGATAGATCATGGTTGGCCATTATGTCGAGAGAAGGGGTGGGCGGGTGGATAATATAGATTAAAAAAAAACATCGAGTGAACGAGCCATGTCTAGCTTAAAGCACCATTGCTGCCCTACGCCGCTTATGACGTTGTCGTTCTTTGGCGTCAACGATCGATACTGTGGGATATTGCCAAACTACCGCACAACATAAATATTTAGCTGACTACTTTATATAGCAAGACGCTGGCAATCTGCTGTGCAAACACGCAAATCATTTGCCTTATGGGGGTCCTTTTCTTTTTCTTCTCTGTTTAACCTAATTAAGGGGTTGCAGTCACGTAACGTGCCCGTGATGGTATTGCTGTTCACTGATAATACGGTAACGAATTTCATATATACTGCCCAAGATATATTAGTAAGAATAGTCTTTTCTCTAGCCGAGTAGTTCGTAATTTTCTAAATAACCAAAATGCTAACAGATATTTTTAGAGAGGGATGGCTCCCTGCCACACTATTTTATATTAAGCTAAGTATAGCGCTTACATCGAATCAGTTACGTTTAACTGGAGAAAATGGTGGTTGTGGTAGTGGTTAGAAGAAAAAGAAGGCGCCTAATTTCTGTAGCCCGGTAGGGAGCACGGCGCAGCGCCTGGGGAAAATACCGGACTTCTATATTTCGTTGTAGTGTAGCGGTTACGGAACTAGGCATCTGACCGGAATGTCGTGGGTTCGATTTCGTCCGCGGCGGTGGCATTACGATGGAGGTGATACGCTAGAAGCCCGTGTACCGTGCGATGACAGTTTAAAGACACAAGACAGTGGTCAATTTTTTCCAGAGCCCTCATTGCTAGGCTTCTCAATCATATCGCGATTCCGGGGCGGGACACTTCTACAGTTATTATAAAACTATATTATGTATTGCACAAATGATATCCCAGAAGACTTTTTGTTCACTGCAGTGTCTACCTATTTTAGCTCATTCTGGAGAATCATCGCCATCATCAGGCTGTCTTATTTCCCCTATAAAGGACGAAGGCCTCTCCCAAGCCGGTTATTAGTTGAGATGGTTTGCAGTATGTGTACATTCCTATCCTTAAACTTTTCGGTGGACATCCCTTAGATGAAGCCGGCTCTCCTGTAAATGTTTGACCTAAAGAGACATACCATCATTTATAATATTGATTCAGGAGTAAGGCTGTAGATGATGACTTCTCACATTATTACCCGTCACTTGGGACTATTAATACGTATATAGTCTGTAGTTATTCGAGAGTGATATGGTGAAAACAAACAAAAGAACACGAGACTTAAGCATGTGAAATGGGCTCCACCTATGCACTGATCTGTTATTCTCTAACTGGCTTGCTGTGAAATGCTTGAGTTTTATATATCTATTTGTATTACTTGTTCGGAGTCAGAAAAGCAAAAAAGAACAAAAACAAACAAGAAAAAAATTGTTATGGAAATCAAGAATAAATAAGTAAATACAATATAAATAAATAAATAAAACAGCATGGCAGAGCAGTTTGTCTGCGGAAGTTCACTGTGCAACCAAACGTTTACACGCACGCATATCTCGTGGCACTCGTTTCATTCCTCTTATCGCACCTGTCTTTTTTTTTTTAAGTCATAGAGTTCCCAACCGGACAATCAATTGCGGTTCGATAAGGCAGATCACAAGAATGCACGGACACGAAGCTTTATCGCCCGTTCGACAAAGCTACAGTGTAGCGGCGTCTCTTGGTGATAGTGCCGTAGGGACTGCTCATCCTGGGCGATGATGACGACGCGCCTCGTCTCTCCCGCATGCCGCAGCGTTGCCAGCCACGCGCGCAGGGCGACGCACAGGGCCCGACGCTGACTGCGGATCAATGTCGGCTTGCTGGCGCCGGTCACTGGGCGAGCATTCGCTGTCGTCGTCGGCTGATCGATTAAGTGCGATCGGTCCCCGGAGAAGCGTTAATGCGAGGCCCCACCACCGACCGCCGCTGAAAGCGCAGTGGCATCGGAGCCGGTCTCCCCCGCTTTCCCGACCCTCCATAGCGGGATGCCTTTCAAACGCACGCGCGCGAGCAGTTCAGAAGGGTGTAAACGCGAACCTCTCGACGTACTAAAAGGCATCCCCACGCTTCGTGGCAAAGGTTCAAGCGAGGTCATCGCATCGCTCGAGTGTTCTCGCGCTGATGGCTCGCACTAATGGTCATCTAATCTTATATCGGCCTCTATAAAGTTTTCTTCAATTTCTTGTAACACTTTGTGTTTGTTCCTTCCGTTCCGTTTACCTAATTAGGGCTGTTGCTAGCATTGACTCGATTACTCTACTCACTGTTGTGCATCTACATCTGTTAGTATGAAAGTGAAATATGCGTACTGATTTTGGCTGTAATTTTCTAAGAAATCGAATAATCGCGAAAGCGTGACAAGAGCGTGGGGGTGATGAGAATCAACTGAGCTGAATCGCTATCCAAAAACTGTGCGTTCACCATTTTGTAACGTGTCAAACAAAAATCTATGTAACCCTCGGTAGTATTGATGAAGCTGAATTTTTATTTTTCGTTTTTTTTTCTTCTAAGACAGATTTACTGGTTTTTCAGCGATGTTGTATAACATATACCACTCACAGAATATTACGTATATGCTAACTCACCGCAGGCTGCGATTTGCTTTTGCAGTACTATAGCACTCGAATATTTTTCTTACTATGGTCTCTAATTTCGAACGCCGTACTTTCACGCTTATTAACAGCATATTTTTATAGTGCTGTCTAATGAATCGCACTTTGCACAGATACTGCGGTCTCACGTTAGAACTAATATTACACGGTGGGCATGTTCTGGTTCATCATAACTGCCATTGGTGCAGCACATTCACGACTGGACAGAAGGAGCAACAGAAAACACGGCGCCGCCTTCCAACAAAATCAGCGAATGTTGAGATATGGCGCCATCCTTGCATGTTTGTCTGTCCCACGGTTGATGTCTCGACTGAGACGGGCCCATCTTGTTGCCCTCTGAATAGTACTTAGCTAACCTCGCCATGCGCAATCTCTTCCTCTACTCACGGAAGCACACCAGTTACCCCTGAGACTGCAGGCTGACCAGAGAGAGCTGCACCATATCAAGCGCATGTACAGAGCATCAGATTGTAACGCAATTATTTATCGCCTTACTCAGTGCCAAAACTCTCGCGTGAGAAAAATGGTGGCATTGCTTACCACATTTAGGCGCAGTTCGAAAGATCCTACTTCTTTCCCAACTCCAGAAGAGCGCAACAAATGCATCTTCCCCATTTATCTTTCCATTCCAGGAATACTCAAAAAGTCTGATCACCCTGTTCGGCACTATTTCAATGGGCCCAGTCACACCTATCTGAGAAGTTAGTCGGTCATCTTCAAGTTTTTACAGACGCATCTGTGTACAATGATGATCAAGGTAGCTCCGCAGCTTTCTATTGTACTTTTACTAACGTCCAACAGGTGTTTCGTATACCGCATCCATCCTCTTCAACGACTGCGGAACTAGCTGCAATTGATGTTGCGCTAAAATACGTACTAGAAAAACTAGAAGAATCGATGGGTGTCATATATACATATTCTCGTTCTGCTCTTGGCAGATTGTTGGGAACAGACTCCAGTGGCCCGATTATATGCATCATCGTTTAATCTGCTGCAAAACTTACTCGCGGGTGTCCCTAATTTGCCAGTGGATACCTTCGGATGTTAGTATTTCTGGGAACGAAGACACCGATCGCCTCCCTTGAACTTGTGCTCACAATGAGTGTGACTGCTGAACCGAGAAATTTCAAGCCGGTTTGACAACGGTCGTCTGCTGATTCACCGACATTTCTAAAACAGCATCCCGATCAGCGTGTCACTAGCGGATTGTTTTCTCCGGGCACATCAACTTAGAACACATCACTACAACACACCCTTTTAGGGTGCCCTATACTCGTCGTGCAGCGAGCGCTACTCAAGAAGGACTATGAACTGATCGGACTTAGGTGCACGACCCTTAAAGATCGCCTGTTCCCAGGAGGATGTGCTTCTTGGCGTGACCAGGCCCATCGAGCCCTTTTAACTTTCTTAAAAAAGCGCACTTGGCGTCGCGTTGATAGACATTTTCTACGTGACTGTTTATTTGTGTTTGCGTGTGTGTGATTTTTCTTTCCTTGTTTTGCTTTCACCTTCTCTCTTTTTTTCATTCCCTCCTGCCTTCCTTCCCACTATGTATCCCTTTCCCGAAGGAGCAGGCAGGTGCTCTGCCCCTATAGGTGGCAGTTGTCGACCTGTTCCCTACCTATTTCCTCTTTGTCCTCGTGCTATGTACACAAAACAATAAACATAAAGAATACGTTATACCAACGACAGTTATCCGGTTAGAAGCGAGCTTTCACGAAGCCTTCGAAACTCTTTCAACGTGAGTTGAAGACAAAAGCGAGAGTAGGAGCTGCCAGTCTACCTATAGTCCAAGAAAGAGCGTTCGGAAAAGTTCTAGATCTTAGGAATTATTGAGGATGCGTGGAATGTTGTATAAAGGAGACGCGCAGTGTGCCGTCGCTTGAAGAATGAAACAAAGGGAAAGGTCTCCGTTCATTAACGCCACAGCCGAGACACGGTGGACGAGAGGTGGTCATTGTTTACGGTGCGAGCCACGCCATGGATCCATTCAGAGCCGGTGCGTTTTCGCGCCCTTCGTTGCTCGAGGTGCGCTCTCAGAATAGCGCTCGTCGAAATAGAGGCAACCCCGCGTCGCGTGCGGTGAACTGGGAGGATGACGCAGAAAGAGGCTGAGCGCGCGCGCTTTAGAACTGGGCGACAATGTGGCGGTCGGCTCCGTTCAGGCCTCCCTGCACGCGACAGGGGCACGTCGGCTCCCCACAAAGGCTCCTCCAGTCTCCTTGACGGGGAACGCTGCGGGAGAGGAGAAATAAGGGAGCGAAAGAGAAATGCACTCATCTTCCTGGGATCTACCGCGGCTGTTGTTCTGGCACGTGGTTAATTGCGTGTCTTGTTTGTGCTTCCTGTCTCAAAACAGAATAGCGGGCCCGATGCCGTGCTCCTGCCGCGGCTTTCTGACAACCTCCTCCGCTACCTCCTTTTCGTCGAGCCTATTTTGTTGCTCGTGGCCCGTTTGGCACACAACCGAATTCCGCGAAGCCACGGCGAGCTATCTGAGCGAGAGAAATTTCGGTGGGTGTGTGGTGGGGAGGGAACGTGTGGGCGAGAAGCCAGGAATGTCTAGTGAAAGGTGAACGAACTCCTTATGGTGTTGCTGTTGCACTGGTGTATTGATGGTCAGAGGAAGTATGATGGGAATTGATTTTTGAAGCTAGTTCCTCGGCTGGTCTGGCACTCACTCACTCACTCGCTCACTCACTCACTCACTCACTCACTCACTCACTCACTCGCCAAATACAATGCTCTGCAGATTGATGTTGACTTCAAACAAGCACTTTAGCAACGTTGGTTGTATTATAATTAACATGTTATTATATGTAAAATAGACTGCCTTCACTATGATAGGCAAACGAAAATTTCTATATGGTATGTACTGAAAAGACGCAATATCTATAGCTGGCTAATGCTGTTAGGACATATATGTTATTTGGCCATTTTAGTTCTACTCATATACCCGTTTTTTTTTTACTTAGCGATCAGGTGTGCTTCGAACATTGATTGAGCGTGTGAACGTAGTAAACAGCAGTCTGGCTTCTTCTGCATGTAGGTATTTATTAAATACCTGTAGCTAAAACGCGTACCACATAACGACACTTTAGGGACAAATATACCGTGCGCCTAAGTGTATGTACTTCGTTGAGGGTAGGCGGTGAAGCAGGGTGTTTCTTTTTTTTTTAATTCTGACTTAAGACACGCACTCGTGCGTAGGCGCGTGAAGCCGCACGTGCTCGAGCGTTCGGGAGCGTGTGAGCGAAGCCAACATGGGAGGCACCAAGCCTGGCGCGATCAGCAGCTGCCGCGATCACACACTTCCTACAGAGTCGGGGAAGCCACGGTATTTATAGCAGGCGGGACTCCAGAGCACTCATTTCCGACTACGATTGGCTGAGCAATGAGTTCTCTTGTAGTAAAAAGGCGTAACCTAAAAAAAAAAACAGATGAGTAAAGGATTTTCCGTACTTTCAGGGACGCTGAGAAGCGCTGCATGAGCCTGGAGAGTCAACAGCCTGACTGCGATTCAGACCTTCTTCTCTACGAGGCATTAACGGTCATCCTCTTATGTTTTGAGCTAGTCAAATTGCACGTAACACGTCCTTCGTGTATTTAGGTATGACGTATATTTCTACGTGCTATAAAAGTGTTTACTAATTGAGAGAGTGCCAGCGAGGGCAAGTGACAGTGACTGCAAAACCTGTTCATGATTATTTACGGTGAAACCTTTGTTGACGGTGACGTGGGACAAACTTTCTTTTGTTTGTTTGGCAAGCCCCGCGGGCGTCACAATAAGCCGCACTTAGAGTTGAAATAAAGAAATGTATGTGTTTCATCAATATCAGCCTCAGCCGAAGATCAGAAAGACATCCTTTGGGATATGTCAAACTCTGGCAAGCATGTTTCATTTAGGCAAACTTAGTACCGTCTTAGTCGTCGGCGTAGTACGCAGTATAAGTTGCAACGGACTCAGTCAAAAGAAGAGTCGATGCCCACTGAAATTGTTTTGTTAGGCAGAGGTGCGACTTAGTACAACTTTGCGAGTTAATTTTAGGTAGATTGTGGATCTATGTTTTTTTTCTCCCTTCCTTTTCTTCTTGAAATCAAAATAAGAAAACAAATTTTCGTCATCATTGCTTGGTCACGGCTTACACTTCACACTTGCTTGTTAGGGTATAAAAAGTTTAGAAGCAAGAATATGGGCGAGTTCAAACTTTCTAGTTTTACTAGAGCATTCGTAAAACCAATCGCAGTGCACACTATTAATGTAGCCCGCCTAATATGTAAAACGTGATTATGAATGAATGAATGCTCCACGGTTTGATCATTAGTACGTGTCACAATATTTTAATTATTCTTCATCAGGCAGTTACCAGCATTCGACACACTTGCCTATGCAACTGCATAGTGACAGTTGTAACATGTGGGCATTAAACACGGAGGATACGGAACAACTAGAGGAGAAGTGGAGTTCCCGTAGCGGGCATTGCAAGGGAAAATCATCGGAGTGAGAAGAGATTGGAGGACGGAAGAGTGGATAAGGCAACAGGAGTAGCGACGTCCTAGTTGACACCGAGTGAAAGAAATAATAGGGTAGAATATCCAATCGGCGGACTGCAAGAGCAATATGATGGTTACGAATGAATGGGGAACGCAGTCGGGTAAGGCAGAGAGTTTCATGCAAGGAAGAAATTAAGATGTTCTCGGGATAAAATGTAATCAGCTCCCAAGGAATAGGGCAAACTGGAGATCATCGGGAGGTCTTCACCTTGCAGTGTACTAATACAGGCTGAGAACGATAATTATGAATGATATAACTCGAATTAGTTACTTGTTTCCAGCTGTTATGAGTATTTTGCGCCAACAAAATGAGGACACTCTTTATGTTAGCTGAGTTCAGTCGATATTTGGCTACCTGCACAGTGCAGTTCCGTGAGCCAGTGTGTTAGCCCATAGATATATTGCAGAGCCGTGCTTGCGCGCCAGCTGTTTTTGTGTCGCTGTATGAAATCTTGTTCTTCTTTGTGAAAAAAAAGGCAGAACAGGTTTGCTTGGCGCCATACACTCTCATGCTGTTCCTTTTTTTTTCAGGAATAATTTACTATTCAACAAGACTTTGCGACTAAACTGGATAACTTTCTTTTAGAAAGAAAAAAAGATAAGAGGGAGCAGCAACTTATAGATTGATATGAAACGATGCGTGAAAAAAAAAAGAGCTAGCCCTCAGAATATGGTCATTTAAACATGTATAACCCGCTTATTTAGTGCCGGTTTCTTTAATGGAGGATTGAAGTGATCGATACCAAGCTGCTAGTTTCTTCTCTTTGTGAGGAATGAAGAACGCGCCTTCGTGTCCTATAATGTAAAGAAGTTAAAGGTTGCAGAAGAAAACCTTGTTCAAGGTACCTTACTTCTGGTTTTAGGAGTGATTGGGAAGACAACATGTAATCTAAACCCGACTTGTCCAAAAAGAGAAATGCTTTCACACAAAGCCAAAACTTACAAGAAATGAAAAAAAACTTGACTCTATGCACGATAAAACTCCACGAAGCCATATTTTTTTCTGTATTTCTGACTGTCCAACCAGAATCACGGCATTTAAAAAAGTAGTTTGCATACCTTTCCTTCAAATATTCAAGTGATATGGGAAATATTCCTTGAAAAACTTCTTGTAAAAAGCTTCAGGCTCCTCTTAATTGCTAGTTATATCTTTTATATTTGTTGACGAGATAGGCAATGAATATAAAATGTGCCCCGGTGTTTTTAGTTATTGAAGTGCAAGCTTTCCAGCTTATTTGTTTATTTACATCTGAAAGCAGAAGATAAGGAGGTCGTCGATTAAACAATGAAGCTGCAGCGCCAGCAACACGCAATGTGCATGCACTCGACAAATTACCCCAGAATTATTCTTGCGCAGACAGCTAGTTTTAAACATCAATAGATATTGAAATAAACGTGAGATGACTGTTATAAATGCTAGAAAGATAAGCAGATAGACAGTCAGAAAACTTGAAGGCAAAATTTCAACTTGCCTGAGAATACGTAGTGGGGCGGGAATTCTTTATTTTCACGTCCTGGCGAAGTTGCGAGTCAAAAGCGGGGCTTTGTCCATGCTACATACACAGCAAGAGGTTGGCACCTAGACTTTATTTAAAAACAGCTCTCCTATACACTTCGCTGTTGCTTTCCTGTCATGGCAGAGATAATCATATGCAGCGAGATTCTCATTCATACTTGAAATGTGAGTGCTCAACTTAAGCGGAAACTTGGGAAGACAAGAGAAAACGCATTGATCACCGACCTACCCAATCAAGGACAATCACAAACTCCCCACTCAGACATTTTGACAAGTTCATCTATATACTACTGCTACAGACCTTACACTACACCACTCTGCTATACTCTCCGCCGTTATTTTCACGCCATGGAGAAATTGCCAGTCGAAAGAGAGACTTCGTCCATGCGACTGACCCGGCAAAAGGTCGGTGCTCAGACCTAACTCAACACCGCTCTCCTATACACTCGGCCGCTATTTACACCTGTCGTTCTTTGTTTGGTTAGGCTGACAGAGGAGCGTTATCCCGGTCCGTCAAATGACGTCGCCCTCTCTATTACTTGATAACGCTTCACGCGCCAATGAGAAATTGCGCTGAAGGCACCGGGGAATACGGTCTACCACCACAGCTCTGTTGACACAGAGCGCGCCCCCGCATATAACCTGCCGCTTCAGCGACCGCTGACGCGTCCTATAGCCGCCGATGCACCGATGCGACCGCCGCAGTGATCGCGGTTCATTATTGCGTTCACCAGATCTCTTCGTGGCGACAGTCTGCAGTTGAGAAGTGGGCTTTGAACAATAAACACAGCAGAAAAAGACGACAGTGTCGCGTCGCCGGAGGCCAAACGCGTGCGCTCTCGCGACATGCAAAGACGCCCGCCAGGAGAGAACACGCCTCTTTCTTCGTGCTCATGGTGGTGCTTACTTCTTTTTTTTTGCGATAAGCGAATGCGCGTTCCCGCACGTAAAAGCCAAAGGGCTCGCTCCACTGCTCAGCGCCGATTCCCTCGGGTCCATTAAGTGGATTGCAGCGGGAACGCGGTGCGTCGCCGTTGGTTGCGGCCGCTGTTGCTGCAGCTGCTTGCCGAAGCAGATGGCGCCCATTATTCCGTAACTCTTATAATAAAAGGCAAGGCTGAAAATGAACATTCGGTTTTTGAAAACTTTCTCTCGCACGCATTATAAACTAAACATTTTGTTTTGATTCCATTTTTCATTTTGCTATGATCCCATTTGTTCGTAAAATGTTGAAGCGTGCGCGGTAGCAAAAAGCTATAACTGATTTTTATAAGTGGTTAAAAAAGCGCTTTTTTAGTATGCATAAATTTTTTGAGTGCAAAAAATTTAAGAGCAGCCGCAGTTTAAGCGCAAGTAACGCAATAGACGAAGTGATTCTTCTACGCAGTTAACGAATTGGCGAAAAGAGTAAACTAGATTCAACGGGCCCGGTTGGTCGCCGAGATCACCCTCCCACATGCTTTGCTTGTATGTACCGAAAAAAATCTTCTCTCTTTCTCTCTATCTTTCTCTCGAGATGAGAAGTTTAAACAACAGTCGCTATGCGAGCCGGAAGGATTTTGCCTCGCATAGCGAAGCGGGTTGCGAAGCCGTACTATAGCGGTTGCGGTGAGGAAGGTGGGCGCCAGCGCATCTGCTGCACCCTCCTGCCGACGCCGCTGCCAGCCGCGTGGTAGCATATGCCTTCTAAGCAGGGTTGACAATGAATCTTCTATTTGTTGTTGTTGGCTGCTGTAGTACTTTCATGCTAATATATATTTGCTTACATCTACTAATGCAATGAACGAACACGTGCCTGATGACAGTGCTTATGTGAGGAAACAGAAGTGCGGCGACGCATCCCAAATTATCATCATCATCATTATCCTCCTCCTCCTCCCCCTCATCATCATCGTCACTCTTTCTGCGACTGTGCTGCTCCTGTCGCGCGGCTCATGCCGATAGCTCGAGGCACGAGCTGCGCACAACGCGCTCCAAATCCCGGAAAGAAAGAACGTCGAAGCCGCTCCACTTCGCCATCGCCCTTCTAAATAAAAGGATGAGAACGACCATAGCCACGTCAGCCGCCATCACGTCTTTCTCTTGCTACAAGTAGTGGCGGCAGTTACTAGTCACAAGAATGAAGAGAGCTACCGCGAAAATGTTTCCATTGTCTGCATGGCACACAACTGTGTGACCTGAAGGAACGAAAACAGGAGAGAGAGAGAGGAAAAGAAGGGATGTTAACCATTCTAGCCTTTATCATTGGTACAGGGTACCGCGCACCGGGTAAATGTATGTGATAAATCGAAAGGATAAAGTAACACGCAATGTGAGAAAGAGGGAACACACACGCAGAAGACTTCGAAGAACAAAGTGGCAGTCTCGCGCGGTATACGTCATTATTCTGACGAGTATACGGCATTAATTGCTCTGCTACCATAACAGAGCACTTACGCGTACGCGACAAAAGCAAAAGTCCCAGTGCAGTCTACGTTTGTATAATTCTAAAATTCACCAGACCTTAACTTTTCGGTTTAATATTCTTGCGATTGTCGTGATCCATCCCTGCGGAGTCTAAAGAACTCTCTTCATCGTGGACTTTTGAAAGAGCCTATGAAGTGACGATGATAATGGCGATGGTAAATCTTCTGCTGAAATCAACAGAAATAATAAATAAAGAGAACAATGATGACCCAGACAGCTCAAAATTTCTAGGTGAGGCTCTCGTCCAGGGCCCAGTGCACCAGCCTTAGGGCAGTGGACTAAGGTCTTCAAACTATTTTCTTCTTTCGGGATAGCACGGAAAATATAATAAAATAGCTTCAAGCATTGTTAAATATGCTACCATTTGCTGCCTATTTGTTTCTCTGATCAAGTTGCCCGGTTAACCTCGATGCTTATGGCATCCAAGATATATATATATATATATATATATATATATATATATATATATATATATATATATATATATATATATATATATATATATATATATATATATATATATATATATATATATATATATATATATATATATATATATATATATCTTGCTGGCTCTCTGGCTCGTGCTGGCTCTCTGGCTCTCTGGCTCTCTGGCTCGTGCATCTGGATTAAAAAAGATAACCTGGTTGCTGCCGTACCGGACGTGGTCTCATAAGTGGTGGAGCGTGCTTTGGTTCCCGCGTCCTCCTGCTCTACCCGTCACCCCTGGAGCTCCGGTCTGGTCGACGGTTGTGCCCTCAAGCAACAGCGATGGCAGAACCCAACACGCCCGCTGCTGCAACCGCTCCTCCTCAGAGAGAGAGAAACAACATTTTTTGTGCATCCGGCGTGCGGGAAGTCCGCGCAGGGCGCGGGTATTCCCTATCTAAAAACTATAGCTAATAGTCCTATAGTCCCATGCTCTAGATCTTGAGGACGTTGTGCTCTGGCTAGGCATTGGATACTCGGGCTCCTCCGCTCCCGTTGTCCGGGGCGTCGGTTCCCTTTCTCGTCTGCTTTGCCAGGGCCTCCTCAAGCCGCTGGATGGCCCTTCGTTGTGTGTTTAAGTCTTGGGAGCGTATCCATGCTCCCACCTCATCGGGATACGTGGCGTCCTGGCACTGCCCATTCCCATTGTTCACACCCCTGTTACACCCGCCCCACATGATGTGGCGGAGGGTGGCTAGTTCACGTTCGCACGCGCTACACTTAGCGTCTCCTCAGCCACCTAGGCTTCACTACACCGTGAGTACCTCTCATCGAGACCCTCCGGTATTTTCCGGCCTTTGCAACGAAGACGTCGAAGAATGGCTCGACAGTTATGATCGAACCAGCGTTTGTAATTATTGGGACGAGGCGCACAAACTGCGCTACGTTCCTTTTTACCTCGATGGCGTCGCCGAAACCTGGTATTACAACCACGAGAGCGACTTCTCCAATTGGTCGGCCTTCACGGGGCATCTCCGTCAGGTATTTTGCACGTCTGCAGGATGTTCCGTAGTAGCGAAACCGAAGCTCGCAACCCGCATTCAAGGGGACGACGAATCGTATACGTCCTACATTGAAGATATTCTGGCTCTCTGTCACCGAGAACAAAATGACATGACGGAGGCCGATCGCATCCGTCATCTACTGAAAGGTATCAACTCTGTGGCCTTCAATGCTCTCGTGATCCAGAATCCGACTACCGTCCGGGACGTCATCACTACATGCCAACGCCTGGACGCGCTTCATTCCATGCGCGTTCCACACGCCTCCTGCGACGCTCGCTTTACCAAAGAGCATGAATTGTGGGCCCTTATCCACACAATTGTCAGAGAAGAACTTCACGGCCTTATTCCAGGCAACCCGACCATTGCGTCTGTCCGCACACCTTCTCCCAACCTGCGAGAGATAATCAATGACGAACTGGCATCAATGACAAGCGCTGCACATGCCCCGTCTCCTGTGCGCTTCCCAGTGCCTTCGTACGCAAAAGTTGCATCGCGGGCCCCTGCACCAGTTCCAACCGTGCCTGCGGACATCGGATGCGACCATATGGCTGCGATGACAACGCAAGTGCCAAGGCCACGCGACTATTCTACATGGCGTCCTCCGCGCCCCATCTGCTTCTACTGTGGCATAAGGGGTCACATATATCCCGTTTCTGCCGCCGCCGTAAGCAGGATGAACGACGTGGTTACCCAGCTTACGAGAGAGACTTTGCCCCGAGACCCGATGAATACGATCCCGCACCGTATTCATCCACCTCCCGTCAGTCACCCTCCCTTCCACGGTCTCATGCTGCGCCTCATCCTCCTCGTTCGTCTCACCGCCGTTCTCCGTCACCGTTTCGGCGTACGTCATCACCCCTGCGTCCCGCGCCGATCTCTCTGGATTCAGAAAACTAGAAGGTGCAGTTTTAGATGCGGAGCATCTAATACTCGAGGCTTGTAGTGCGGCGCCGTCCGCAAGCTTCCTCCTCCTTCTTCCACCATCTGTGCATCCCTTCCTCCTCTACACACCGCGCGCGCTTCACTCCTCCACCATCTGTGCACCCTTCCTCCTCTACACACCGCGTGCGCTTCTCCTCTTCACGAACATTCGCTAGCTGTATAATGTAGCGCGCATGCGCCGTCACGCTTCGAGAACATCGGCAGCTGACGCGCGCGCATGCGCCGTCGCGCTTCGAGAACATCGGCAGCTGACGCGCGCGCATGCGCCGTTGCGCTTCTCCCCCTTCTCGAAAATTCGACAGCTGACAGTGCATACGCCGTCGCGCTGTATGTATACTCAAGGTCGGCGCTCGCTCGCTCAGTTGCCGCTCGTCGGTTGGTTTGTACGGCGCGTCGACGTCCAAGGTCACGGTGAAATGAATTCCAACGAATCCACAAACACAATGTTCGACGTCCCTTCGACCAGCGCCGCCCTTTCGCATACGTGTGTACGTGTTCACTCATTTAACACCCCTCCTACAACCACGTTAACCAATTTAGCCATCGACCCAAGTAAGTCGCAATTTAACACCCCATTTCACAACCACGTTAACCAATTTAGCCATCGACCCAAGTAAGTCGCACTTTAACACCCCGTTAACCAATTATATGCTCCGCATCCTCCTCAGTGTTCCCCCGAGGGAAGCTGCGGGCAATTTTTTGGAGGGGCGCCAGCGCATCTGCTGCACCCTCCTGCCGACGCCTCTGCCAGCCGCGTGGTGGCATATGCCTTCTAACCAGGGTTGACAATAAATCTTCTATTTGTTGTTGTTGGCTGCTGTAGTACTTTCATGCTAATATATATTTGTTTACATCTACTAATGCAATGAACGGACACGTGTCTGATGACAGTGCTTATGTGAGGAAACAGAAGTGCGGCGACGCATCCCAAATTATCATCATCATCACTATCGTCCTCCTCCTCCCACTCATCATCATCGTCACTCTTTCTGCGACTGTGCTGCGCCTGCCGCGCGGCTCATGCCGATAGCTCGAGGCACGAGCTGCGCAGAACGCGCTCCGAATCCCGGAAGGAATGAACGTCGAAGCCACTCCGGTTCGCCATCGCCCTTCTAAATAAAAAGATGAGAACGACCATAGCCACGTCAGTCACCATCACGTCTTTCTCTTGCTACAAGTAGTCGCGGCAGTTACTAGTTACAAGAATGAAGAGAGCTACCGCGAAAATGTTTCCATTGTCTGCATGGCACACAACTGTGTGACCTGAAGGAACGAAAACAAGAGAGAGGGAGAGAGAGTAAAAGCAGGGATGTTAACCATTCTAGCATTTATCGTTGGTACAGGGTACCGTGCACCGGGTAAAGGTATGTGATAAATTGAAAGGATAAAGTAACACGCAGTGTGAGAAAGAGAGAGCACACACACACAAGACTTCGAAGAACAAAGTGACAGTCTCGTGCGGTATACGTCATTATTCTGACGAGTATACGGCATTGATTGCTCTGCTACCATAACAGAGCAATTACGCGTACGCGACAAAAAAAAGTCCCAGTTCAGTCTAGGTTTGTATAATTCTAAAATTCACCACACTTTAACTTTTCGGTTTGGTATTCTTGCGATTGTCGTGATCCATCCCTGCGGTGTCTAAAGAACTCTCTTCACCGTGGACTTTTGAAAGAGCCTATGAAGTGACGATGATAATGGCGACGTTATATCTTCTACTGAAATCAACAGAAATAATAAAGAAACAGAACAATGATGACTCAGACAGCTCAAAATTTCTAGGTGAGGCTCTCGTCAAGGGCCCAGTGTACCGGCCTTAGGGCAGTGCTACGACTGAGGTCTTCAAACTATTTTCTTCTTTCGAGATAGCACGGAAAATATAATAAAAGAGCTTCAAGCATAGTTAAATAGCATAGTTAAACACAAACACAAACACACACACACACACACACACACACACACACACACACACACACACACATATATATATATATATATATATATATATATATATACCCTTGAACTTCCTGCTGAATATATATATATATATATATATATATATATATATATATCTTTTGAAAAAATTTGTAAGAGTGAAACAATTGTGGCGTAATGCTTAGAAGAAAAAAAGCGATACGCATAACGTGAGTCTGCGAGGTGATACATTTGCTTTTCGAGCAAGCGTATTGATCAGCATAAAGCCAGGCGGCACTCCGATAGGACCCACGTTGGGGAGCCTTCATGTGCACGCGCACATGAAGACGCGCACATGAAGGCTCCCTACCCCACGTTGTCACAACCAAATGGGTCAAACTAAAATTAAACCCGATAACAACACATCAAACTCACCCATAGTGCTCGTAGAATATGCATAATAATCACAGCGGGATATTAATGGGAAAAGTCGCTACGGTGCTGTGCTGTCTCAGCTCGCGCGTTCTGCGGTGTTTACGACATCTTCGCGTCGCATGCGCTTCGAATTACGTGTCGAGTCGGAACAATTTACAGACGCGCGCCTATTGTACAACCATACACGGAGCGAGAAATTAGGCAACGAACTTCGAAGTTTCCTCCCGACGTGTCGGCTCGTAAATAAGTCGGGAGTGAAGGACGCGTTAAGCGTGCTCCTGTCGACTTTAGTGACGCACCCGACCGGCATCGCGAGTGAGAGCGCTAGTGTAGCACGTCGCTCTCTTCTATGGGGCATAACAGACCTTTATATTTGGTTTTCCGACTCGGCTGGTGCCCGTAACGGGACCCTAAGGGGCGACTCGCGCGTGATCTGCATAATGCGCTTGCACAATGCCGGGCACCCGCAAAGTGAATAAAGCGCGTTGCGAAAGGCTGAATCGCGGCCTCACGAATGGTGCACCGCCATTGATGACGTCTCCGCTTCGTTAAAGACTCCCTCGCTGCTTGGCCCACGCCAACCTTACGAGCTCGCCTGGGAACTTACAGCACATGCGGTGCACGGCTGCCGTGTGCGATGGGGGGATAAGATTGCGCTGGCCGGACTACGATCGCTTGATCTAAGGCTGCTAGAGTAAACAATAAACGAGCGTAGCTGTGTGGGGTAGGGATCGACGATTTCGAAATACAACTGGTGCGATAATGCTAAGGCTCATAGGTTTAAGGTGAATGACCATTCATGTTTCTTTTTCAACCCGTGAAGTGTTACGTTCGTGCTGTTTTTACTGTCATCAATCCCCAGAAAGCCCATCAAGCCTCAGTATTGACCTTTGGTATTTGTTTTTATTAAGGGGTGAAAAGGTCTTTCACGAGTTCAAAGGTGAAGCCACGACATAAAAACAGTTTCGCGTATTGCTGATTCGTACTGTTTTACACAATAGGGGTCATACCGCGTACAATTTTTTGCTATATTTTTTTCCATTTTTGTATTTGTTTGATAAGCGACAACACGTAGCCTGCGCCATCCTGTAGACACCACTTGCTATTCATTATTTCAAAGAAAAAAATCGCAGCATATCCACGGATTGAATGTTGATGAGTGAGATGAAGCGTCCACCCGTCGGTCCGTCCGTCCGTCCATCCGTCCGTCCATCTGTCTGTCTGTCTGTCTGTCTGTCTGTCTGTCTGTCTGTCTGTCTGTCTGTCCGTTCATCCATCCATCCGCCCATACGTCCACTCCGCAGATAAGCCGCCGAGGCCTTCCACTACGCTTCGTCTGTGCCCCACCAACGAGGTGAAGAGCACGAGTGGCCGTGACGCTCCACGCCTGCCGCTCTGCTTCATCCATGCCACACCAACAATCCGCCACGTATGGTGACGATCCAGGCGACTGAGAGAGACACTCCTTCCTCGCGCACCCAGGCACAACCCGCGCAGCAGCCAATCGGGGAGTAGTCTTACAGCACTATCTAGAATATCCTCACTCAACTACAGTTTGTATGTATTTCTATGAAACAGCGCCATCTATTGTACTGTTCGGGAGATACTGCCTTCCCTTTTTTTCTCTTCTCTTTTTATCTCAGTTACGCCTGACACAGGAAGAGGTTAAACTAAAAAGTGCTTAACCCCTAAACATAGCTTGAATAATTGTATACTTAGAACACATTGTAGCGATATTTTGCAAGGTGATTGAAGCTAAAAGTTAGCGTAACATTTCTGTAAAATATTGAAGTGGCAAGGCGATATTATAATAATAAAAAAATGCTGCACTAATGCTAAATATATATAAACACACACACATCTTAGCACTTCTTCACGAAGACACGTGAGCTGAAATTGCTGATGCAATGGTCACTAACGAGATACTCACAGAACCACTCGTATCAGTTAAGACATTTGGCTTTAGCCCGGGGGTCTATCGCACCCTTCAACACCCCCCTCCTCTCCACACTGAAAAAATTAATTACCACAGTACGAATATCCGTAAGAGTCGTTATCCAACAATAACCGTTTAGGACACCTTATTAAATGTGGTAGGCTAACGTTGACACATAGTGTTCGCAAATTAAAATTTGGTAAGGTCTCCAGAGTCAAAGTGTCAGGCTTTTTTTTTTCTCAGGTGCTTTTCCCGGCTGGTAGGTCAAATTTTATTTACTTTATATCGTCATGATGGCTCAAAATTATAACGCAGAATATCACCCTAACGGCATCAGTGAATAAAGGCCCAGATAATTAAACTTAAATCTAACACGGATGAGGTATAACAGACGCATTGACTAAGCACTTAAATTTTCTTGTTTAGCGTTCACTGAACAAAGGCACTGAACAAACCTATAAAAATGCAGAAAAGAACAGCGCGTCTTTGCTTCAGAGATAGCTCTCAGTACAAAATGCGCTTGAAGCGAAGGGGAAACAATGTGGTCCCTCCTTAACATGGTTTGCCTGGCGAAAAAGCAATAAAAAACCCAAAGGAACGAACAAAGCTGTAACAACATAAAAAATTGCTTTCAAGGACACGGCCGGGTTACATGTTTCTCGTACATCCAAGCAGAGAGGCAAAATACTGGAAGAATATGAATAGAGAGCAACAAGGCACTGCCAGTGAAAGAATGATACATAGGATAAAGTAAAAGGGGGAGGGGGTGCATCTAAACACGAATAACATGGCGTAGCAAAGTTCGGTGCGACGGAAACATGGGAAGGTGGCCCCGATGGTGCAATGATAGTCTTTACTTTCCTGGCGCAGAAAGCGCCGCGAGGAGAATGCCATGCCGGCCACTGAATCGACATGTATGGGGCCCGAGCTAAAGCAATAGAGCTGAAGTAGCGGCAGTAAAGAACGAGAAGGGCAATATCATGACGTTGACATCGCCGAGAAATACGCATGCAGTCTAAGAGCGTTGGCAATAGAAGAAAAAGAACAAACCGGTCGCCCTCCCACCCGTTTGGCGCGCTGGCATAAACTGATCGGCCTTGGTTGGGGTCGCCAGCGGAGCAGTTGGGAACATCCGTCTGCCTAAATTTGTACAGCCTTTGGGGAAGCTGGAGCTTCTCCGTTCAATTGATATGGAGGTCAAGTCCTCGAAGCGTTTGTAAATAGTTATTTGCAAAGGTTTTGTGTTTATTACTCACCAATTCATGGCATAATCACTGACAGTGCCGTGTTAGGCGGCCCGTCTATCGGTGTACTATGAGGGGACGTTATAGTCACAATGCACAGGCCCTTTTTAGAACTACATCGTGAAATCACCCTTGGGATTAAATTCACCGACATTAAATTTCGAGTAAATATGGTTTGGTTGGAGTGTTTGATTGCACCAAATACACACATAGCAGCAGTAGAAATCTCCATCCGTAATTCCCTAATGCTTCAACAATTATTCCCACGTCCCTAGACTACTTGCTGAAACTGTACGAAACAATACTAACGTTTTCAGGACACCCGTAACATAAGCATATTTGGCGCCACTGGTGAATCAAAACCATGCGTAAGATCTGCTGCCAACCAAACACTCTACCCGCAGACATGAGCAGCGCGCTTGCTTGGGCTGCTTGGTGCATCGTAGGAGAAGCCTAAAACAGCGCTTAAGGCGGGATGAGAACACACACACAGAGCTCCATGTTTGTGTCTTCACATCCCGTACTAAGGCCGTTTTATTCGTCTACTACCCGGAAACGTATTAACGGTGGTGCCGTCTGACGGCATGGTGTTCACGCAAGGACGAAACGCCTAGCATATTCGGCCTTTGTTTAGCCACCTCTATATTCATGAGAACACTGCGGGGATTTAGTATGACGCAGTGGCAAAGTGATGGGCAAGGAGTAAATGAACAAGAAGAGCGCATGCCGTGCCCCTTCGGCCGACGAAGGCGACGCTCTGTCCCAACTCAAGGATCGTGCCACGATCGATGGACGAGATTAGAGGTCTGCTGCTACCCGGCGCTCATAAGGACTAGAGCAGGCGGCGCGCCTATCTCGCTCTATGGACATGCTGGCCTCCCGTTTCTGGACTCCCTGGTGTCTCCCTCACCTCTTCATGGCGTATACTACGAGATGCGACCGACGGACAGATGAGCGACAAAGGGCCGCTTGGAACGAGGAGAGGACACAGTCAAGAGCACCGCACTTTCCCGACTCCCCACCGATGCATACTCTCTCCCCGGTCACCATTGGGAAGCATTAAGTAAATTGGGGCGCGTATGCGCTCTCCACTCCGTGGATGGAAGCGAGAAAGCACGTCTTGCTTTTCCCCTTTCGTGTTTCGTGTTTTGTTCCCTGCGCAATGTGCGTGGGAGCAATAGGGCTCGGCATGCATCTAATAAGTTATAGGAAATAGCGCACCCACGATGCTGCGCGGCAAGACACATAGGGGTCAAGTAGATGCTGCCGCCGTTGCGGTCGTGCTTCATCTCCGAAGAGCGACTTACGCGCACGACTTCATCAATATTGCGCTACACTACGAATCTGTAATTGGTGGGCGAGTACGTCTTCCAGACCTACGCGCCGTTGGATGCGCTTGTTAGTTAGCGCTCGCTCTAGGTCCCATTCCGGGGCCACGAGTAACCCGGCATATACGGTGTTCCTCACATACTAAGTGACGGCTCCTTAGCTTTGTATAGACGTTTACGGTTGAAAAAAAAATGGTCGCTTTGGCATTGGGTTGTATGTCTTGCGTACGAACGTAAGCAACTTGTCCAGCGAAAAGTTAAATTTTTATGTGTTGTCGGTTCTACGTAATCGAGGGAGGTGATAGCAATCGATTTTCTCTTTTTTAGTCAGCGTTGTATGAAACCAGATTTGCGCTCGTTTTAACGCACACGGTTGCCTTCGAATCGCTTCTTTCTTTGACAACTGCTACTCGTATAACAGCCCCGTCAGTGCACTTGCATAAATACAATTTTTTTATAATTCAGATAATTTTTGTTCCAAAGTATTTGTGACATAGGAGCAGCAGGTATGGAGTTGATTCTAATCACACTCTAATCAATCGATCTAATCAATTTATATAGTAGATATTTGCGGAGTTAGACAATATGTTAGACAACAGGGAAAGAGAAAAAAGGTGTCGGAAAGATATATGTCGGGAAGTTATAGAAAAGAGAACTTCCGGTTAGCTACCAAAACACGAAGAGAAGTAAGACGAGGATGAACACACATGCTGTGCAAAGACTTGCAAGTCTTGAGCTTTCTAAGAAACAAAAAGAGAAAAAAAGACTTCGTTTCCTCTTTTAACACCAAAACTGCCATTCGATTTATTCCCTCTTAAAAATCTGTAATATTTGCAACACGTATGAGTATTGTTTCTGCAATTGTGTCACCTTTTTTCAGACGTAATCTGAACCTATTTCCCACTTTCGGTCCATAGCTTCTTTTCAATGACTTGTTTAAACAAGACGATGAGTCTTAAAACCACCTATTAATGCTTGAAGATCACTTGTGTGCAATACAAACGCATGAATAATAATAATAATAATAATACCTGAGGATAACATCTCAATAGCCTAAGATGATCAAAAGAAATAGTGATTGCACGCGTTGTGCAGGGTATTTCTATTGCTCGTACTTGTATACGAGTACACCTGTGATATATGTTTTTGTCTCTATTTCTTCACTGACAAGCGATGTCGCGCTTACCAATATGTAAACGTACAATTATGGCCACGACCGGGTTGCAGAACCATCGTTTCTAGAATACCTAAAATCGCAATTTCGTTTTCGATCAAACGGGTGGTCGCTCCTCCGCATGCAAATGCGAACGTTCCATTCCGGCCGCTGCACCTCGGGAACGCCACACTTCAGCACTTCTCTGGGTGTGCTGGGAAATTTAGTTCGTGTTTGGCTGTCAGTACTTCGTGCTACTTGCGCCATGAGAAACTCGGAAGAAAAAAGTAACACGTGGCACTCGCAGCATTCTACGTCCTGTGCACGTTTTCGTTGCTTTCTCGTTGTTCGTATTGTTCACTCGAGTAGGTCGTGCTTTATCGCCGAACATTGATTTATGTTCGAAACAACGACGCCTGAGCGGTATGCGGCTGGTGGATTGAGAAGACTGCGTTCAGACTCAGTTTCGAGACAGCTCGTTCTGCATGTTTTTTTTTTTCTGTTTCTTTCGGCACAGCCTTGAAGATCACAAGTCGCAAAGCAAACTTGTTGCCGACTCCAAGAGGGTGCGTCGTGCGCTGTTGCCCTCCTCCTCCCCCATCACTTTAGAATGCTCCGTGGTGCGTGCCCACATTCGCGTCCCAGAGAGGGTCACACTTGAATTTATTATGCTAAAGTGTTCTTTTTTTATATAGCTTCCTACGTTTATTGACGGCGAGGAAAGAACGTCAAAGGGCCCCGAAAATGAATTCGTGGTGGAAAGAGAACGCAGCTGAATCAAAGATGATTTTGAAAAGCCTAAGCGCCTTTTAGGTCTTGCGAACATAAGCACATGTTACAGTCACCTAAAGAAATACGTGTATACCTAAGGGGTCATTAGCTGTTGCAAAACGTTGCAATGAATCCCCGAACTCGAGCATGGCCTACAACATTTTCAAATTTTGCTTCCGCGACGGGTGATCGTGCATCAATAATTTACAACTGGTCTACACCAAGAAGAGGAAAGCGTTATAGGCTGCCAGTGGGCGTTCACCATGTTTCGGTGCTGTGGTGCCAACCCAGAGGTCACGGGCTCGATCACGGGAGGTGCAGCCTACGGCCTGTGTACTGCGAGGTGTCAGTCACTCACATGTGAACGACGTCCCATGGTCGAAATTTCCCGAGCCCTCCACTAAGGAGTGCCGCATAACTGTATAGAGGTTTTGGCTCGTAAAATCATAGATACTATTGTTAACGCAAGAACGTAAATGAGCAAAGGCTCGTTTTGCAGAATCTCCGGTGTTGGTGTTAGCACCGTCCCAAAACCACCATAAGATTGTGAGAGACACCGTAGTGGAGAGCTCCGCAAATTTCGACCACCTGGGGTTCTCCAACGTGCACCCAAATCTGAGCACATGGGCCCACTGAATTTTCGTCTCCATCGCAGGCGAGTACTTTAGCCACTAGACCCCCGCGGCGGACCTAAGAACAGAATATCGCTATTGGGTTCAACTCTTGAAAGCTGAGCTTAACAGTGTCCTATAAAAATATTAGTAATATGTATAAATAATGAGTTATTATTATTATTACTATTATTATTATTATTATTATTATTATTATTATTATTATTATTATTATTATTATTATTATTATTATTATTATTATTATTATTATTATTATTATTATTATTATTATTATTATTATTATTATTATTATTATTATTATTATTATTATTATTATTATTATGTTCCTTGTGGATCTAGTCGTAAGAGAAAGTGAAGCGAAGGCAGGCTGGCAAGAAGACTTCGACAGTGCGACGCAACAGTGCACATGCCGGGGGCCACTATCCCGCATAGCTGGAAGTTACACATGAAAAATGAATTTCCTGTTGACTAGCTGATTCTTACGACACTGCCGAGGCAGAGTGGGGTTAATTTAGCTTCTTTATACCTACAAATGACTTAAGGCATCTTTTGTAGTAACGACAATTACAGCATGATCCTCTGAAAACGTCCAGATGAACTTTTTTTCCACCACTTTTAGTAATATCCCAAAAAGGGAAGATGAAGAAGAAGGAGGGAGGAGGAGTTGGCGAAAACACCTATGAGAAAGACGAAAGGCTAGCGATGGCGCTTTCATGCAGGCGCACTTAAAAAGAATACCATTAATTCTTTAGCGTGTACAGGCCCAGATCTTGCCACGTTCAAGTTAACGATCTTCCACAACTATCGGGAACACGCTTCATTTCAGTGTTTGGTCCCGAACTACGCGCTTATTCCTGTCGTCAACAATATTTGATAAAAAATAGAAACAAAGGCAAGGCCTCTCGGTAAACGATAAGTGCGTGAAATTGACATGCACTGTGCAAGATTATTCTTGACACGTACCCAGGGCAACAAAAATATCAGCGCCATAAATTGAGGATGAAGCATTCCTGAAGTAAATAGCTGATACACTTCCAGCTACCACGTTGCTCACGCAGGCGCATATTTAAAGATTGATGATCCACGCTTGCTTTTCACTCGTCTTTTGGTCGAGTTACTGCGTGTACCAACACAACTTAAAGAAAGTTGCCAGCGTTTATGCAGGCTTTATTTGATTTTTGATTCCTGCTACTGAGAACCTAAACGAGGCTTTTGACGCTGCAAAAAGAAAAACAAATCCCCTTGAGTGAGGGCACACTCTAGTGTAATGAAGTATTTACGTCACGCAGCTGCCTAACCGTGAACAGTTGCTTGAGAGACAGGCCACAACGATGTGTTCATATATCTCGTCTCCTTCGTACTTTATTTTTCGTGGAACTTTTATCCGCAGAGATCAACACTTCTGCAAGGAGTTGTCGACGGCCGGAAGGCTCCCTATGAAAGATGTGAGGAAGTAATGGTGGTTTGCCCCCCCCCCCCCCCCTGGCCTCTTTTTTGTCTATTTTTGGTAGGTTCTTTTTGCTTCCTTTTTTTTTTCACAAGAAAAACACGTAAATTGACTGTCAATTTTTTCAAACCAGTGCCCTTCACAACGAAAATCAAGACTTGTCAGAAAGCAGGCTCAAATGGTGTGTTATTGCACTTTTAAGATTCTAACTACAGTGCTGCTTTTAAGTTTGGGATCAACTAAACTCGGGTAACATTCACTAGGTAAGTGTGCCGGTGTTTGTTATCCTCATTTTTCACATGGGTGTAAGAAGAAGTATTTTAGGGGAAGCAGACCAAGGAAACATCAAGGATCTAAGGCCACTACAAATTGATCAACGTGAGAACTGCCTCAAAGAAAGCGTTGAAGTCATTAGCTGCGCTCTTCCATCCTCCTGCCTTTATTATTATCAGTTGGTATGACCTCCTTTAAGAAAACTGACGAATACTCTAAGATTTAAAATAAATAAAGCACCAATGCACACCACACACCATTAATCAATTTTGCCTAAGCAGAAGAAAATCAAAATCTGCAAAAGTATTCGAATGCAATTGCCATCAATGGTAAAATGGCCACGCACATATAGTTTTTCCGGATAAGCACTTAGTCCCACTGTTACATCGCAAGAATCTGAGGTCACCAATTCTCAGCTGCGGTATACCAGCATATCCTGCTGCGAATGAATGCAAAACTTATTCTGTATTGGGATCATGATATAGGCTAGTGCATGAAGCTGCAGCTTACACTACCGCATTCAGGGAGCATTTGTATTATTTTTAATTTTTTACTCTGATGACTCAATCATACGCCATGAAATTGTTAGTGAAACTGTTCGTGATGCTGCTCATTACTACTATCAGAATATCACAAAACTCAATTTGATTTCGTTCACTCTTGTTGAAATATTTACCTTTGGCTTCAATATATATATGCCACAAACAGTCAGAAAAAGAAGAAAAGACTAGTTTATGATCGCGCCTTGTCCTCCTAGGCCCTTGTTACTAAAAAAAAGAGAGTGCCTAGATCTGAGTTGTGCTTAAATTACAGGAAATTTTGTAGGTGCCTACTGAATTCGCTTTCTTGCCATTGCAGCATATGCGATGACATTCAAGATGTTCCAGAAAACATACGCTAAGGCGAATATTCATTTTTGTACCACTCCTCTTTAATGAGAAGAGGCATTTTCGGAGCTCACAAAAACTTTTCTGACTTGCTCGGAAATTCCTGGTGGGGTCTTTTGTCGCTTTATTTTTGTAAAAGAGATCTATAGCTTTGAAAAACCTCTTCATTTGCACTTTTGTTGCGTAACGTGTATGTCTCTTTGAGGAAGCTGCACTTCAATCTTCTCTTTATGGCTGGCCATCTTGCTCTTTCGCTGCTCTTCATTTATCTGCCTGTTTCTAATTTTCTCTCTATCTCCAAATTCTGCATTCGTACTCTCTTCCGATTGCTCGTAGTTTACGTGCCATAACCACAATATGATTGTGAAGCATGCCCAAGTAGTGGACTGCGAAATTATTTTAACTATCTGGTATTCTTCGAGCTGCCCCCAAATTTACGCAGACGAGTGTTCTTTTCATTTAGGTCCCTTTTAATTGCGACCGCCATAGCCGTGGCATGCCTGCATTGAAGGGCACGTAAGCATTGCATCTTTTCCCGTAGTAATTACGAGAACCTGCATCTTACTCAATTTCTCAATCATCCTTTTTCTTCATAGAATTTTATATACCAAACGACAATTATTTATTTATTTATTTATTTATTTATTTATTTCAAAGTACCTTACAGGCCTCATGGGGGGCATTGAGTAAGGGGGGCTATACATATATACAAATAAACTGGAAAAAAATATACAAGACAGACAATTGAGCAAGGGGGGAATACGTATAGACACCTCAAAATGAAAAAAAAGTACAAAAGAAACAATTGAGTAAGGGGCGCAATACTTATATACATCTCAAACTAAAAAAAATACAAAAGAAACATTTGGAAAATAATAAGTCAAACAAAAAGCACCAACATGTACAAAAGTTCAACATGTACAAAAGATACACGCATAGTAACCGTGGGCGAAACACTGTATTTCCTGCGCGTGCAGCGGCCACAAGGCAGAATCCTCGCGCACGTGAATGTGACAATCACAAAAATGAACCAATACGGACCAATGAATTATGATACGGCATCTACTTGCTGAGGCATGTGAAGTGGCTTGATAAGATATGACGGAATGTGTCAAAGTTTGTCTGGGATGCAATGTCGTCAGGCAAACTGTTCCACAGACGGATAGCACGTGGAAGTGCGGACTGATTGAACGCGTTTGTTGAGCCGTATACACGGGAATAGCTAAGATGATTGTGTAGTCTACGTGAAGTGAGATATGGTTTTTGCAGAGCAGTAACGGTGATTCGGGAAGAATGGGTAATTTTATGAAAGAATGACAGCAGGGCAATGTCGCGACGAATGTTCAAGAGTGGGAGTGAAAGTTTCTGTTTGATTTGTGATATACTAGAATGCGGACTGTAGTTATTGGCAATGAAACGGCTTGCTCTATTCTGGATTCTTTCCAATGAGTCAAAAGCAACCATGCTTCGCAACAAATAGGTGCATGATGCTCAGCAACTGGAACGTTACTGTCGGCCTGCATGATGACTAGCGATTTGTGAGCCATCGGTGAAGGTGAGTTTTCACTCGGGATTTAAATTCAATTCCACTTAATTGTTCAAATGTCACCACAATCTGGGAGCAAGGTCTTATCTTGAATTGGATACCGTAATGAGTTTTATTTCGGCTCAAAGGGGGTGCCGGGCGCCATGCGGGTCAGCCATCTCATTTCAACTGCTTATACCTGTACGGTGCGTTGAACCATCTATCTTTTTGCGTTTAATGCAAAGACGCAAGGGACAGGTCCAATATAATAATTCACTTCCCAACCTGGTTTCCTTATAGCTTCGTATTAGCATGTAGATATATGTGGATACGTGCTGACTGAACGTAGAAGGACGCTGAGGTTAGCGTATGGTGGTGAATAATTGTGGCGATGTAAAAAAACTCGGTTCGCGAAACACTTTGGTGGGGCGCACGTAAGTAACTGAATAAAATGGTAGATGGTAACAGAGGTATACCTATCGGTCAAAGCTTGCTCGTTTCTGTCCTATGGATTCCCAACTGAAGTAAATTTATCAGAAAATAGAGAGAAAGGTAAAATGACTATTAAAAACAATCCGGCACAACCCACACACAACTCAGCTTGTGGAAGTAACGTGACAACGGTGTAATTTTTTATTCAGCGAAACGTTACGAAATGATGCTAAAATATCAACAAGTGCACTACCATTTGTTTAATAGTTGCATATGTTTTGTATAACCAGTTGTTTGCAGTTGCGTAACAATTCCAACAGCAACATCGACGTTACCGATACTAAAATTGGTTGGATGATATGTAGCGCTTGTGCTTACGAGGATGGTAGCCCTGGATATTGTTACCTACGCCAACTAGAGGGTCTGGCACTTAAACAATGGACGTTAATCGGACGTGACGCTCATATGATAGGAGTGTATATGTAATGTTTATAAAATAAGATAGTAAGCCTTGCAACCACAGTCACCAACACTACGCCTGCATAGTTTTTTATTTCAAAGCTGTTTTGATTTTTGCCATGGTTCTGTGGTTGAAAAATTGATTGTCACACAGAATTCTATGATTTGATTTCTCTAATTAAACTCGGATTTCTGGTGTTTGCTTTCGTCGGGTCAACATTACTGGTGTCAGATCTTCTTAGCGCTCTCGTGTTTAAATTGCCAATTCCTGCTTTCACCACTTCAGGGTAGATATAAACTGTCAATCACCTGCGGCGCATGCCCACATACCTCGATCTGCGGTTTGAGGGTATGTGCTATATGTGTCTAGAGGGAAAAATTTGTTGATGTCCGTGACGGCATTTTCACGTTAGTCATGCTGTGAACAGGTAAACATATATATCAAACCCTCTTATCTCCCCATACTAGTCTTTACTGATTGATTGATATGTGGAGTTCAACGTTTCAAAACCAGCATATAATTATGACAGACACGTAGTGGAGGGCCCCAGAAATTTTGACCACCTGGGGTTCTTGAACGTGCACCCAAGTCTAGCCACACAAGCCCACAGCGTTTTGGCCTCCGTCGAAAATGCAGCCGCCAAAGCCGGAATTAGACCGTGCGACCTGCGGGTCAGCAGCCGAGTACCTTATCCACTAGACCACAACGGCGAAGTTCTCATACTAATCGTGGTCTATCTCAGGTTACGGAGGTGATCCTGAGAGCACAAAGACGTAGATAGATAGATAGATAGATAGATAGATAGATAGATAGATAGATAGATAGATAGATAGATAGATAGATAGATAGATAGATAGATAGATAGATAGATAGATAGATAGATAGATAGATAGATAGATAGATAGATAGATAGTAGATAGATAGAATAGATAGATAGATAGATAGATAGATAGAATAGATAGATAGATAGAGATAGATAGTAGATAGATGATAGATAAGATAGCTAGATAGATAGATAATAGATAGATAGATAGATAGATTAGATAGATAGATAGATAGATATGATAGATAGTAGATAGATAGATGATAGATAGATAGATAGATAGATAGATAGATAGATAGATAGATAGATAGATAGATAGATAGATAGATAGATAGATAGATAGATAGATTTGGCAGTACTCAAACGAATGCTTTACATTTCAGAACAATCTAGTATGATACGGAAGGGGCAGTGAGCTTGATTTTGCGTGGCGTTGATGATTTTAAACGCACAAGAAAGGCAGGTCGTAGAGTTAGTTCAGATTGTTAGACTTAACACGAAACAGTAACAAGGAATGCGAAAATTTGCCAGTAGAAAGAAAGGCAATGTTGAAGGTAGAGACTTGTTATTCTGAAGTAAGTCTCGTAAAGCTCTTCCTACCGACGAACGCGAAGTTGAAAAAACGCCCATTTTTTACGCGGGTAAAATCTAATTTATTCATGTACAGGCGGAAGCACAGCACTGCAATTCAAAATTTCCTCTCGGCTAAGAGAAAAATTCTGAGCAATGAAATAACAACGAGATAGAGATAAGAACTGCACATCCGAAAGAGAAGCTGCGAAGTCTGCAATCTCGGGAGCAAATTTTTCACTACCTTTACTCGCACCCTAGAACAGCGAACGAATGAAATCTATTAGCGTGGAATGAGTATCGTCTTGCGAACCAGGAAGAGTCCCTTAGAAAGAACCAAGATTAATGCGCGGCATATGAGAGATGTCATCTGCCCACTGTTTCATTAGGCGGGCTGCTTTCTGCGCGGCACTTTCAAAATATGATTATCACTCGACTTTCGAGAACCATTGATTCTCAGTGAATTCTCATTCCCAGTGGCTTGCTCACACTCGTAATAATCATTTCCAGCATTCGTTTCTGCGACATTCGAAGCTTGGTGCTCTGCTGACCTTGTTATTTGCTGTGATTGAGAAATTAGCGCTGTCTTGAATAGCATTAAAAGCAATCTTTGTAAAAATATGTCAACGAATAAATGAACAATCTATTAAAACTAGTTTGCTTATCTTTCAAAAAGTGCAGTTATCGGGAAGCCGTTGTAAAGGAGTTATTCTTTTTTTAGGGGCGAAGCTCCTTATAGCGGCAACCGTTCGTCCCTCGTAGCCGTTGTAGTATTGTGTAACAAGTATAACATTTTGACTTCCGAGGTGGTGCCGGTGAGAGATTTCTTCTGCGCGTTGTTGAACAATAAAAGATAGTGCTCAATGTACATGCCAATGGCTGCTAAGGGGGAATGAGAGACAGGAGAATTCAGCTTTTAGCTAACGCGCATGCTGCGCATTTTTTATTGTTCAACAACGCACAGAAGACAAGAAAGGGTTGCTACGTTATACTCGCTGGGCGTAACTTCCTAGGTTTTAGAAAGGTTTAGCGAGCGTTCGGCCGCAGTGCCATGAATACAGTGAACTAGTATACACCATCAACTCGAGGTGGGTAAAGGTGGCAAGTAGACACGAAGCGCCAGCCGTAAGAAAGTGTGCGTGTGCCTCCTCTCATTCATTTCTTGGAATGTCCACTGGATGGGGAATATATGATGAAAAGATGCGAGATGGTGGTACTTGGAGTGTTGAATAGGTGGACGAACGGACACACAGACAGATGCATGAACGGACGCAGGAACGGATGCATGGACGAAAGTAGGGACGGACGCACAGATGAACGTGCGGACGCACGAACAGACGCACGCATGGACGGGCGGATGGACGCACGGGTGGCCACACAGACGCACGCATGGATGGACGGAAGCAAGAACGAATGGACGGACGGATGCTTCGCCCCACTATCCATCATTCACTCCATGGATATGCTGCCATTTTTTTCTTTGAAGTAAAGAGATGGGGTATGTGCAAAAATTACGCGAAATTGGCATGAGGAACGTAATATTATTATGTGGAGTTTTACGTGCCAGAACCAGCACATTATTACGCGTGGATGACAGTGGAACTTTAAACCATTTGGTCCTCTTAAAACGCTCTGACATAGCATGGTACATGGGCTTCTTGCATTACGACAACCTTAAAAATGGGACTGCCGTTGCCGGAAACGAACTCTCGACGTTCGGGTCAGAAGCCTAGCATCATATATTAACGCCATCGCGACAAACTAACGTGTGTTCCCATGCAATAATTAATCCTTTGCGCATTTTACTAGCAAATTCAGTCATTAAAGTGTGGCAGCTTGGGCTAGTTGGTATGACATGACGATAGTTATAGCGCGAGAACATAACGACCACGCAGATACCTTCGTGTCCGTCTTGTCTGTGCATCGTCGTTCTTTTCTCACGCTATAACTATCATTGGTCATTAAATTGTGCTTATAAGCAAACATTGCCGAGTCTATGATCTTGTGCAATTTTTTCTTCATATTCAATGTTTAATCTTTTGAGAAAAATGTGCTCTAGTGCATGGACCAAGTATTTTCTCTGATTACCTTATTTTACAATCCTTTGAGCAATGGACTAGATATTGACTTGAGGTACCCATGACAAAAAAAAAAAAACCTTCACAGAATTATCAAGGACAGGGACATATATAGTTCATTACCTTACTTCACGCGTAGAGGGGTTAGCTGTTACGGCATTTCATAAATTTTGGATAACCAGCAGACCCAACAGTTACCGGTGTTTGCCATGTTATCCAATTAGTCTGCCACTAACTCAGCCGACATACTATGATTTTATTGCCTAATATTATAACCTGGCGGGGAACAATATACTTCACAACTTCTTGTAAGCGGTTCGGATTTCGCAATTTGCGCAATGCTTCAGGACTCACAAGCAGTTGCAACGTAAGTGAGGTTGAATTATTGGGCAGAAAAGTGTATATATATATTTTTTTGCAGAGGTGTCCGAAGGGGCGTATTATTTGTGGCGTAAATTTGAATAAATTCTTTCAATATGGCGCTTCTCAAAACATGGGAACTTTTCTGAAGCGTGGTCTTTTATTAACCGCTTAGAATCACGCGTTTTTTACATGACCGGTTCCTGTAGTTCTGCGAAAATGCTCTTCCTAAGTGTTGGCTCCGCCTGAAAAAATCAACGAAGTGTGAGACATTCTGCGAAGACCGCAACACGATTCTGACAACGAACATGGCGCTCAGAACAACAAGTTTCGGAAACGTCCATTTTCACGCCACAGTTAAATGAGGTGAAGATAATAGGGGTTGTTGAGGTAGCAATGATGGCAGATACAGTGCACTGAATTTCGTCGTATGTATCTATTTGGGTAGCGTGGAGTAAAATGAGGCACGGAGAAAACGTGACATTTGCCTTTGGTGACTTCTGTAGCCAATACAAAAAGTACTTTTCTTCGTTTCTATATTCCAGCAATAGGTGTTGGTAGTTGTATACCTTTTTATGCGTAAAAGTTTGCCATTGCTTACAGCGTTCGCGTTGCGAATATTACATGGCTGGTGTCGGTGCGCTCGTGATCCGTCTAAAAGGGACAAAATTCTGCTCGGCGAAATTTTTCGGATCTGTGCATGAAGCTACTTTGACGGCAGTACAACAACTTACGATCACCCTTCCACGCTGCTAAGACTCAAGTTCTTGCCTGCGCCGTGCAAGATATATCCATTAAGAACTACCTCTGGTTAGCCTGCCTGCTACACTATTCATCTTCCACCTTTTTTTTTTCTATCTAGTTGTGTGTTCAGGCTGCGTCCTTCTTTTTATTGAAAAGTGATGTCAGAAAACATGAGGGCCGTGAGTTGTTTGACGTATCCATGTGGGAGGTGGTGGCCAGATACTGCACCAGGATGGCCAATCCTTCTCTGGTGAGGGAGTGCGTTCCCGGCGGTGGTTACCGGTGAGGCCGCACCCCAGGCCTCGTAATGCAGTTCCATCACCACGCGGATTTTCTTTTTTTTTAATCCGGTTGGGAACTGCGCAGCACCGGGATTTGAACCACGGGCCTTTCGCATGCGAGGCGGATGCTCTAACCACTACGCCATCGCTGTGCCGTCAAATAACTCACGGCCCTCAGTCCCCAGCAGCTGCAAAGCAACTGACCACGGTGGCGGTCAGATCTGCAACGCAGCAGAGGGTGCTAAGAAACTCTGGATCCAGACAGGCCGCCATTGGAACCTGAACTTGGCAACGTTTAACGCTAGAACCTTATCTAGTGAGGGAAGTCTAGCTGTTCTGTTTGAGGAGCTAGAGGGTGTTAAATGGGATATAATAGGGCTCAGTGAGGTTAGGAGAACAGATGAGGCCTATACGGTGCTACAGAGTGGGCATTTTCTTTGCTATCGGGGCTTGGCTGACAGAAGAGAACTGGTAGTGGGGTTCCTAATTCACAGCAACATAGCTGGCAACATAGAGGAATACTATAGCATTAATGAAAGGGTGGTAGGTATCGTAATTAGGCTGCATAAGAGATAAAAGATGAAGGTGGTACAGGCTTACGCGCCTACATCCAGCCATGATGACGCTTCAGTTGAAAGCTTCTATGAAGACGTGGAATCGGCAATGAGTAGGGTAAAAACACATTATTCAATACTGATGGGAAACTTTGATGCAAAGGTAGGGAAGAAGCAGGTGGGAGACCAAGCAGTAGGAGATTATGGCATCGGTACTAGAAACGCCAGAGGAGAGCTACTAGTAGAATTCGCAGAACGCAATAATTTATGGATTTTGAATACCTTCTAAGAGCAAAAAGCTTGTTGGCATTCGCTGATCATTTTCCCAGAATGGCTTGGCAGAGAAACTGTTTTGATCATGTGGCAGCATTTTGTTAGGGATGTGCAAATAGTAACATTTTTTTTAGATTTGAATACGCTTTTTATGTAACTCTTATTTGGCTCTCAATTTTACATACATGATTTTATGGCCGAATTTAATGAACATTTACAACAAAATGAAGCCCACAAAGCACACTTACTCTGCAAGATTTAGCGCATTGAAGTTATGCAACATTTCCGCACAATAGCCAAGATTGACTGATGTGCAGACAATGAAGGAAGCTCACAGTAGTTACACATGTGAAGGCACTTCACAAAGTGGGAATATCCTAACCTGCCATTCCCTTATTTTAACTTTATAAGAACCAAATGCCTAAGTTATATGTAGGCTTATGCGACCACAATGAGATGTGCATTGAATATGGGTATTATAACTCTCCACAATGCTTTTGCCCATTGTATAATAAAAGAATTTCATCGAATAAGATTGTGTGTGTGATATTAATAGTGGTGTACAGTCCGGAACCTATCTTTGTGCTGACGTGTACGATGAGTCATGTATAAGTAACTCGCACACTCGACCTGTGGATTCAATTTCGACAAATGATGGCTGGGCTCATTGCAATTGTCTTGATTCTAGTGTCTGGTGTTTTTTCAGGTTGTAAGTCCATGCGATGAAGGGCTAAATTTGTGGCTCAGCTTCTGGCAAAACCTTTGCTCATCATCTGTTAGTATAAACCTACTGTCTGTGAACATGTCCAAACATTTTCATACATCTGGTAAATACTACCGTTACTCAATCACTATAGCCACAAATGAGCCTAAAAAGTGGTACATGTAAACTTTGTAACCTACAGTGTTTGACTTCTTAATACGTAGGAGCTCAAATGGACTTGCTACTTGTTCGCATTTTGTTTTAAAGGATTCACGCTGCAGCTGCATCTTGCATTGCTTTTTGTTTCTGTTTTACAGTTTAGAGGTGCAATATGTTTTATATTGGCGGTGTTATCACTGCTGTTTCTCGACTTTGATGACAAGGGAGCTCTGCCCACACAGCACCGTATCCTTACTGTTTTATGCATGATATTTTGGAAAGCCTGTAAAGTCAATGCGAGCAGCAGCCTACAAAGTGCAAGCAAATAGTGCTCAATGTGGAATCGGTGTAGTTGATTTGGTCGTCGGCTTGCTGGAACTAGCACATTATGAAGAAATTACTGATGCGTGTTTCTTGACCAACCACCACAAATGATCCTTATGGTCTGTGGAATCTGCCCTGTGTAATGGTTCAGGTACTTGCATGAGTGACACGATGCATTAAAAAAATCCGTAAACTGGGCGAGGGTGTGTTCGAGCTGGCGTTTCGGCAAGTCCACTTGTCGAAACATCAGCTCGAGCACACACCAACGTTTATGGATCTTTTCATTGCAAGCTTCCATCTTCCCCTCTGTGTCGTTTTTTGGACGACACATTTTATTTAGTCTAAAGCTTCTAATCTTGTCAGCCTTGCAGGATTGTGCTGTCACTGAATGTACATCAAACCTGCATATATCAGAACCACATATGCTGAATTATTGTTTATGTTGAACTGTTGTGAAATTACCTTGAATATGTTTACTATATATAGAGCATTTTATGTATAGAATTACCTCTATACAGATCTTCATCTCTTACAATTTTGATATACCTTGGTTCAACTGTATGCTGTAATAGCACGTACAGCTTTGTCAAATATCACTGTAACAAACCTCAACTGAATCAAATTTGAATTGTAAGGAACTGCATATTTTCATTTCCAAATCTTAGCCTTGATCAAAAATCATGGAATTTTTTTTTCTGCGACTTATCTCGGTAACTTGGTTCCACAGTTTCAACTTATTGAAATCCTTATGTATCCCATACACACATTTGGTTCCTTCATGACGAATGAAAGCCATTTCTTGCGACTGTCCTTCTGCATGGAAACATCGCCGGCGAGTGACAAAAAAAGTACTGTCAGAAAAGCATCATTGAATGCACCGCCATACTATCAAGCTTAATTTTTTTTATTGAGGTGGCAATTATAGGACATTTCAGGCACATTTTTGCTATAGCTTTTGCCATGTGGTTATGCATGGTGTCCAAAAGCTATAATATCACTGAAGTTTAACTGTGCACTTGTTGAATGCGCTGGATCTCATTCGATCCGTGCACAAGCCATAAATTCTCGCAGCGAGCGAAAATGTGCAAGGGCAGCCGATTATTGTCGCATTGGCAGAGGTGAAATGTGCCAGCCCTCAACAGTTGCAGTGGACGTCCATAGGGAATCCCTAACGGCAAGACGGGTGGGGGAGGGGCTGCATGGCTTAGGCAGAAAGTCTATACTTGCAGCATGCCAGGCATGGTCGTGTGCCCTCTATCTCGACAGGGATTGTCAGATGGCTTGTACTTTTGCACATGCTGTATTCTTACCCCTCAGTATGTATTGAAGGAATAGACAACACAAAGATTGCTTCGCTTGCTGCAGTGACCATGTTTCCTTATGTGAGCACTTTATTTAGTTACGCTTGCTTGAATGTGAAGGAGTTGCCTACTAGCCTTATTTTATATAAATTCTGATTCGTTGCTGAAGCATTCATTGCTTTGGCAAAACAGACCTTTTTTTTAAATGTCATACTAGTATGGGTAATGAGTCATCTGCTAAATACTTTCTAGATCTTTCAAAGGTTGTTGGCATTTAAAACTTAATTCCTCAAATTTTACCACATGCGTGCATTAAGATTTTGTTCTGTTGTGAGGTAAATTTAGAAAGTACATGGGAGTTTTATTCTTTAGAGTCATTTGCCTTAACTTAACTTCTATGTATCTACATGCACCGATCATCTGAACAGCTTTGCATTGCTTTGCAATAAAAGTAAGTTCATTTCTCATAAGCTGAACCTATGTTGAGACTAATTGATTTTCAGGATTGTGTACGTCGACATTAAAGGAAGTGCGCAGCACTTGCCGACATGATTTTTCTCGGTGACTACAGTGTCTTAAATGCTGCGCATAAACGCATGACTGACATTTCCAAATGAGCAGGAATGTAGTCAGGGGAAAATTTGAGTGTTCATGAAATCAGCGCCTGGTAAGAACAAGAATAAGGTGCAGCATTTCTGTCACACCTTGACAAAATCTCCGCTGAGGGCTACCAGCACCATGGGTTAAGCCACGCGTTTTATTATGTGGTCTCCCTTCTTGGTCTTTCAGATCACAAGGTAAGGGGCTTTGTTTGTCATTTAAAAGTAGGTTTTGACTATTTCATTTGTTATAAA
Organism: Rhipicephalus microplus; assembly: GCF_013339725.1. Taxonomy (NCBI): domain Eukaryota; kingdom Metazoa; phylum Arthropoda; class Arachnida; order Ixodida; family Ixodidae; genus Rhipicephalus; species Rhipicephalus microplus. The sequence goes on from NC_051165.1 coordinate 253,687,337, forward strand.
GAAATATAAAAAATACCTTTCATTACAGCTCTGCCAACTCCTTCTGTAGCAGAACAATAAAATTACAAGGAGAGCAAGGGTAGGCAAATTAAAGTTGCTAAGACTCACTCACACGCTATATTTTTTGCTAAATAAGACTCATCTTACCAAGTTCTATTTTACTTGGCTCACTTAAGCTCAGTAAATACCAAAATTCTAATCAGCATAACTAGCTCAGACATCAGTTAATCTTAATCTAAGGACGTCGACTCTGGACCATGTCTTCCAACCTGTGATAAACATACATCACAGAAGCATACTTATCTGCAGAGATGTGTGTGTATATTTTATCGTTTGGAGTTTTCTCATATATATGCAACTGCAAGCAGGAACTAGCCATATGTGTCACTTGCTCACTCTGTTAAAGCTAACAGGCATTTCTATTCTGACCCTGCCTGCAACTCATTTACTGGACATAATAAACAGTCTCCTGCTCTACATATCACGCGTGTTCTCGCGTGTGTGGTTGTACTAGAACTGTTGCATGCTTTACTTGTTCTGCTTGACCTGTCTGCAGCATTTTACACTCTTCTTTTTCATTACACTATGTTGTTTTTATGGTCATGTAACTTTTCATTTTAAAGTTGTTGTTCTGTTATCAATGAGTGCCACTTCGTAGCATCTCTTCCATGTCCAAGCACTTTTGTAGGCAGAGCAGTAGTTCTTAAAAGCGATATAAACGTCCTAAGCAACATTTCGGCTTTGAAGAGCATACTAAACACTGGAAAGTCGATAGCCTAGTGGTCTTCTTAGCCGTAGTACAGCATGTGTTCAAACGAAAGCTTGTCAACAAAGCCACTTACCTCTTGCCTTTGTCTTTCAGGGTGGTGCGCTACTTCTAGCGCTGACCTTGCTACTCCAGACAGGCTTTCGAACCCTGTCTCGCACATTGGCTGTCGATGTTGGTGGGGCCAAGCGTTTGAACCGCTGTCAAGCGTCATATCTACTGTGCTTTTAGCACCGCTCCTGCTATTTGTTAAAGTCCCATCTTCCATGGTGAGCACTCATTTTCTGTCTGATGGCTTGGTTCCGTCCTTGTGATTCGCTAATGCAGTGCGATTCAGTTGCGATGATGGCTTGTACAATTAACATTTTTCATAATGGTTATTCTATGCACAACGGATTGCATTGTAGCCTTTCTAATTCCCCTTATTCAAATTGGCCTTTTGTGTTGCATATTTATCTGTCATATACCAGAAGGCAATGATATCTTAGCTTTCTGAAATCTATCAGTTTTAAATATTGCATATGAAACAAAGTATTAAGATAGTGCCCGTATGACTATGTTTCTGAGACTGAAATTTTCTTGCATGTACTTTTGAAAGCCTTCAAATGACATGCAATTTCAGCGAATACAAAACATACATAAGGTAACTGCATGGATCACTCAATGTAATTACTCACTTACCTGAACAAGGCACACTATTGAACTCGGGTTTCAGACTTATTTGCTATTTCATGCACCTCGTTCCCAATTTATGTTCGCTGTTGCATTAGTGGTAGCAGCTTATTATCAAGAGCAGTTCCCGTGGTGCACTTTCTGTAGTTGTGTAATGTAACTTTGCATTGGAAGTCATGAGGCTAAGTTGTCTATCATTGCTTAACTGGTAGTGCTTGGCTGGAGTAAAAAGAGCCTTCTTTCTTTCTTTTTTTTAGTATTAAGTTGACCTTAGTTGAATAGTGCATGAGAAATACATAAAGTACTGCATATCTGTTGGCTCCTTGAAAACTTTGGATGAAAGGGGACAAGTGCAACAGGCTGCATTTGTGTTAGTCTCAATTTATCCCGTTCCCAGCACAGTTTTTAATTAAGAAGTCAAATAATCATTCACCAACAAGCGTGGTTTGAACTCTCTCTTCTGTGTATTTGTATTGTTCGATTTCAGATGTTTTCATAAAACACATATTGGTCTGTATCATTTATACCTCATGTGGGGTGTAAATGACATCTCAGCAGAGGTAGTGTTTTATGAAAATTTTCAAAAAGTGATAACGCTGAAAATGCAGGGACCAAGGTAGACGGGGGACAGCACCATGGCTTCATAGCTTGTAACAAATCAACTAGCATAAGAGTCTGTTCTCTTCAAAAAGCGCTTTCGTAGCTTCATACCCAAAGAGTGCAAAGTGTTGAAAGTGTTGTGGAAGCTTGTAAAAATGAACTTTTCTCAATAAGTACATAGTATATAGTAGCACCTTCAAGTGACAGATGCAATCACTGACAGTACAGTCAAAATGAAAGCCTTATCTTTTCAGCATTGGCATTATTGTTATGAGAAAGTTAATTTGTAAATTTTTTTGACACTGAAATTAAATTCAAATAGAACTGCTGGGACTTGAAGGGCTTCAATTTTAGGCTGTCTTAGTATGAGCCGCATTCATTTTCTTTTTTTCACACTGGCTTCTTCCGTCTGTGTTCAGAATGGGGAAGCTTTGCAGGTACCCTTTTTCGTACTTCCGCTCGTCTTCTCCGGCCTGGCTGTCTTTGTGCTGGACTATTACGTGGAATCTGTGTGCACACTTCGCCTCGACTCCTGCATTACCGCCAGGCTGGGCTCGCTGACAGTGTTCGCGGCTGCCCTGCTGCTTGCGTTCTTCTGGGGCACCAGTGGTCACACAGGCCACACTTGGACGGGTCTGACGTCGGGGCAGCACTCACTATCTGGTGGTCTCATCTTTGCCTGGGTCATGTTCATGTTTGGTGAGTGTCGTGAAGATAGGAATGACCGTCTCTTCATAAATCTTTCAATGATGTAGGAAAGGAAGAGTAAATGTTTGCATAATTCTTTGAAAGATTAAAAGTTAGTTCATTTTAACTTACGGTTAATTCTAACTTATGGTTAATTGTAACTGATGCCCTGGTCTCGGCCCAGACCTGTGTAGTTTTGTACAGCCGAATTTTTCCTGTCGCTGGGGTCTTATGGCCGAAGAAGGTGGTCAGGGTCGCGTGGCAGGTTTGCAGGGGCCCATTGCTAAGCTTTTTTGAGTCTTTGCTTGAAATTAATTACGCAGCAGTTAGCACCCGTGTCTAGCTTGCACGTGAATTGGCAGCCTTCGATGTCAACTGCTGCAGTCCAGTTATCTCCCGCTGCGACTGCGCATACGGTCAAAGCTTCCAAGAAAAAATTTTCTTCATCCATTTGTAGTTCGTGCAGCTCTTTTTTCGCGCCTCTGTTTTGTCGCCGCACCGACGATCTACATGCTTGAGCGAAATGATTACGCCCCCCGCAATTTTTGCAGGTTTTTCCTGTAGCCGGGCACCTTGCGTTACCGTGCGCGCTATAACCGCACCGACTACAGTGATGCTTTTGGGTGCTGACTGTCTGAATAACTGCGGCACTTGCTGCTGCTGTGCCTTCATTAATTTCTTTAAACTGCTCCTTCCCAATTTCTTGGGCGCGACACATTTCGACGGTCCTGCTGTACGACGGATTCTCGGCGATAAGCTTTTCTTGCAAGCGTTTATCTCTCAATCCCAGAATAATCCGGCTGCGAAGCAAACGGTCTTCTAGGTCCCCGAACTCGCAGTTCTTCGCTAAAAGCCGGAGATCGGTTAGCCAGTCTTTGAAACACTCCCCTGGCCTTTGGTTCCTTGATCCGAAGCGGAATTCATTAAACGTCAGGTTAGTCACTGGCTTGTAGAATTCCTCAAACTTTTAGAGCAACGTCTCGACGTTGTTTTTGTCTGCATCATCTTTGAATTTGAAGGTGTTGTAAGCCTTCCTACCTTCTTCGCCGACTGTTACGAGTAACGTTGCTGCTTGTACTTCTTTAGGCTGCTTTCTCAACTGGGTAGCGGTGGAGAACAAAGTGAACTCACTTTTCCATGTCTTCCATGTAAGCCATGCGTCTGTCGACGGGTCCAGTGGCTTGGGTGGGGGAAGCAGGGTTGACGGACCCGACATAGTGACGGGAATCCGCTGCCACCATGTGTGTGAGTCGGCTTCAGGCAATGAACAACTTTATTGCCGGAACAAGAACGAGTATATATACACAACTAGTGCCACCGCCAGGCATGCGCACTAAAGGTACAAACAGTGACGTGGCGCTTATTGAGCCTTGCTACATACTGTATTAGTACCTAATTGAGACAGGTGTTGTTCTAATAACCAATCAAATATTTAGAGGGCAAATGTTTAGCGTTCATGGGGAAGATATTGTCAAATTCTATTTGCACTTGGCCGATTGGTTTGTCAGATGGTGTGATCTTGAATATATTAACATTTAAAGCATCTAGAAGTGTTTGAACAAATAGCACTTGGGGTTTATATACACGGGACCAATGCTCATTGAAAAAGACACCAGGCTCGGCAAAGAATACAAATTGTCGCCTTCTTAAAGTGGATTCAGAAAATTTTAAATAGGTGTTTGTTGTTAAAATACGAAATCTGCAAGCAAGGGTGGGTATCCGAGCTTCTTGATACAAAACATTGTTAGCTGTGAATTTTGGCACACCTAAACAACTACGTAGGGCTTCCCGCTCTAAGAGAATGAGGGGGTTTATTTTGTATGCTGGTCCACCAGAGAATAGTACACATCCGAATTCAAGAATCGGATGAACGTACATGTGATAAATCATGATCATCGTATCTCTGTGAAGACCGGAACGGAGGCAACCAAGCCTACTTATCATTCCAACAGCGCGTGTAGCCTTAATTTTAATATATTCAATGTGGTCACGCCAGCTCAGTTTTTGATCGTACAGTACACCCAGATATTTAATACAATTAACCTGGGGTATTATTTCTTGATGGTACTGAAGAGAAATAGTAACTGGTGCGTCCAACGGAAAAACTATTATAGCACTTTTAGTTACGTTCAGGTTCATATGAATTTTCTGAAACCAGGTTTCCAATGTTGCCAAATAACACTGTAAAGTCGAATGTAGTGAATGAATATTGTTGTCAGATGCAAAGAACGCGATATCATCTGCATATACATATACGTGTACCTTATCACTCTGTGGTATTGAACTTAACAAAATGTTAAATAGCACAGGCGATAGAACAGAGCCTTGAGGAACACCTCTCGTTTGGCTATACTTCGGCGTGGAAATACCTCGTTGGAAGCAATAAAATTTTCTGTCTTTTAAAAATTCGTATATCCAATTCGTTATGTACTGTGGGAACGTAAGCTCTTTTAGGACATTGATAAGAATAGCATGTTCAACACTGTCATATGCCTTGGCTAAATCAAGGGTTACTAGGGCCGCATATTGTCGTCTGTGCCGAGCAAGCTTTATACGAGCCTCTAAATCAACATGCGCCCACCATATAGAGTAACCTGGTCTAAATGCAATCTGGCACGCACTGAGTATCACATTATTTGTTATGAACTTCGTAACTCTAATGTAAAGTATTCTTTCTATTAACTTAACTACGTGTGATGTTAAAGCGATTGGCCTAATGTTATCTATCTGCATTCCTAGTCCCTGTTTTTTAAGAAGCGGTATTATTTTTGCAAGTCTCCAGTCAGGAGGTATCCAACTATTTTCAAGGGAATATTCACCGAGCGAGTTTTACCTCAACTCATCGTGCTCACATGTTTCGACGGGATTTGAATGGCGCAGGCTGCCTTTCCCAGACGTGTCACCCCTGAAAAAAGCCGAGTGTCGGGCCGGGGGACGCCTATGCCCATTTGTAATACCGGTGGGTATCCGGCGGCACGTGGATTTGAACCCACGACGTCCGGCAGCCGAAGCGGACACTACACTAGGCTAAGGCTGCGGTTGACAACGTTAAGGAGGTCTTCAGGAGAGATGTCGAATAATATTTTTAACATTTCCGAAGAGACGCCATCTGGTCCAGGACCTGTGTTTGGTAGAATACGAACGACGTGCGCAAGTTCATCCCTACTTACTTCAATAAAATCATTTCCGAATGACGGTTTTGCACACTTTATTTTGATTTGTGATGTAAATCTCTTCTCCAATTCTATTGCAATTTCCGTTAATGTATTTTCCAAATCAGTTGGAGAAAAATAACTGAGTCAATATTTACGTGTGTTGTAATAGCTTTACGATTACGGAGAAATCTGAATAGAGCTTTCTTGTTGCCACTCTTGGATAAGTAGGTGTACCGTTTTTCTTCATAATCGTCTTTCGCTAATGAAACTGTTCTCCTAAAGGTAGCTTTAGCAAATAAATAATTTCTCCAATTAGTCGGACATTGGTTGGTGAGGAGTTTTTTCCATGCAGCGTTGCGGCGTCTATAATCTCTGGCGCAATCCGCATTCACCAGGCAGATATGAATTTTCCCTTTGTTGAAGATATAGTGAACTGTGATTTTTTAATTGTACACTTTAGGGTGGAACAAAGGCTCATAGCTTTCATATTTGTTTCCATATTGGGCAAGGAAGACAGCGTTGACTGTAAGTTCTTTTTAAATTTAGAGTAGTTTACAAAACTTTGCACCTGGCGATCTACCGTCACTAAAGGAATGCTGACTTCAAATACCAGGGGGCAGTGATCATTACTTGTAGCAGTATCAAGAACAGTCCAAGACGATATTGTCACACTTGAGATAGCAAATGTCAAGTCTAAGACGGACCTCGAATTACATCGAACGAATGTCAGAACTCTGGAGTTCCAACAAATAAGGTTATTCCGGTTAGTCCAGTCCCACAACCGTTTTCCTGATGAATCAGTGCGGAATCCCCATGAAACGTGATGGGAATTGAAGTCTCCCGCAAATAGCATACTGTTTCTGCAAAAACTCGCAGTCACGTCAAGGGCTCTTTCATCTTGTATTCCAGCCGGAAAGTAGTTGTTGACTATAGATAGTGGCGCGCATCCGGGAAAGTGAATTTCCAGAACCAATACTTCATAATCGTGTGATATTTGTTGGTAAACTAAGTGTGCTTTATGGCAAATTTTGGATGAAATGAAAAACATTAATCCTCCACCACGTGAGTCTCGGTCCAGCCGAAAGCACTGATAGTCTTTTAGATAGAAGTTTTGATCAGCAGACAGCCAAGTTTCTTGTAAAATTATGACGTCTGGAGATTGTTGAGAAATTAGGTATAATAAGTCTGTAGTTGCAGAGAGAATTGAACGGCAGTTCCACTGAAGTACTCTAAGGTACCCTATGATGATAAGCAAGCAGTAGCAACTGCTTGATCTAAGATACTATCTTTTAAGAAGTCCGCTTTAGTCCTAGGTTCCTTCACACTCTTTTTTGTTTTCGGATGAGAAGAATTATTAAGTTTGCTAGTGGGTGATCTGGTGCGTTTCAAAAGGCGAGCATCCATATCTACATCCCGATTAATTATTGATTCTGAATCAGATATACCTTCCTGCTCAGTTGTGTTAGGACTGGAAAGCATTGCCTCATTATCGATAGAGACATCTGACTGATGTTCGGCAGGTTTACTAATTGAGGCACTAGGAGGTTGGATACGCTTAGTTATTCGATCAGATGCACCCGACATCTGTGAATCCATAATACTGTTGAGTGAGTCGGACAGATTGAGTAAAAATTTTTCTAATACTTTTTCTACGGCCTTTTCTACCATAGCAGAAATGGACTGAGAAAGTGATGCATCCATAGAAAGAGGTGGACGAGCTGCTATACCGGCATAACCCTGACTCCTGCTTTGAATTTCTGCAATTGCTTCTCTACGAGAGCATCGTCTCCTTTCAATGATTTCAATCACCTGAAGTTCCTTTGATCTTGCAGGGCAGTTAGGATCGTCTGCAGCGTGATTTGCCTTGCACAAACAGCATGTCTTATTGTCTGATTGACACTCAGCAGTACTATGAACAGCCCCGTATATGGCTCCGCATATGCGGCATCGAGTCTCCGATCGACAACCTTTAGTACTGTGTCCAAAGCGCAAACATTTAGCACATTGCAGCGTACGGGGAGCCAAAGCTTCGACCTTATAGATAAGCGGCCATGCCTTGATCTCCGAAGGGTGATCTGTTCCAGCGAATGTGGCAATGACAGTTTCAGTGGGAACTTTCTGTTGGTTTTCCTGTTTGGAACAGCGGTAAACAGAAATAACACCTGCTGGGGAAAAGATGTCCAAGACTTCTGCTGGGCTTAGACTTGCGTCTACCCCCCGAACCAATCCTTTGCAGCAAGCTAGATGAGGTGGGATAAAAGAGCTCACCGGATGTGATGCAAAAGTAGTGCACTTCAGAAGGTCTTGGATGCAGGCCTTGTCTGGTGAGCAGCATAGTATCCCCCCGCGTCCAAACTGACGAAGCTCTGTTATCAGTAGAGAGTGGGGAGTGATCACACGAAGTTCCGTTTGGATTGTCTTGGGGTTTTTCATGCGGATGAACCCACCGGTGGTCGGCACCAAAGCGACAGGAACGCTACGAGTTCCATTGCAGAGAAACAACTCCAGAGGAAGATCTTGATGGGGAACAGAGGCTGACCAGAGGGCAGGCCTCTGGCCCGGAGAAGAAACAGACATGAAATAAGAAGAAGTTACACTTATCAATGCACTAAAACAGTTGCGGAACAAGAGGTAGATCTAATAAAATAAAATAAAAGTAACCGCCGGCTACTTGACCGCAACCCTGAGGATGGAACAAGGAACGCAGCCGCAGGGGATCGATGATGCGTGCTTCACGCTAACATCTCATCGTCTCACGCAGCGAAGCCATCTTTCTTTCTTTTTTACTTCAGTAATTGCGTTGATCCTCCGCCCCGCTTTCGTCAGCGCGCTAAAATACGGATAGTCATAGTCTGTCGGCAACACTTAATCCGGCTTGCGGTGCTCGCTGTTCTGGAGCCTCTCGTCATGGGAACAGGATGGAGCTGAATGAACGAATGAACTTTATTTCCCGATAAACAGCTGCCCAATCGAGGAGGATGAGCAAGAAGCCCTAAAAAAGCGGCTTGCGTAACTTCTTACAAGCGCCGAGGCAGGTCAGTAAAGGATACAGTGATAAGCAGTGAAACAAGAAGGCCAATAAGGGCATAACTTAGGTGCAGCATGTACTAAACACACGCAATGGACACCTCTGACACGTATACATTAACAAATGAGTAAGGTATCGCGTGAGAAAACTGCCAGCAAAGAGAGGGAGAGAGAGATTGCGGTTATAAAAGAGAAAAGAAGAGAAAAGTGAGCCCTGTAACTGTCTGCATCTGGTGCGACACCTCAACAGTAGCTCACGAGTGATGGGAGTAAGGAGTGATTAAAAGGGTAGGATTAAAGGTATATATATATATATAGAGAGAGAGATGTCCAGGGACAGCGAGCGACGACTGAAGAGCGATAGGAAAGATGAAACATGGTCACAGGAGTCCGAGGACGGGACACCACTGGCGAGAGCTCTTGTCGGCGACAGGAGATGGCGTAGGGCTAATCCAGTCGGCCAGAGCTGCGCTGTCGTCGTCGTAGGGGACCAGTGGCAGGAGGTGGCGTAAGAGCAACTCAGTCGGTCGCTGTCGTCGGAGATCGCGAAGGGCACAACGGTTCGGCATTGAGTCCAGCGAGCGAGTGCCTGTCAGCAAGAAACAAGCAACATCAATCACAACCCAGAATGATATTCGACAACAAAATGTATTCCAGCCACAAACACGCTCAAAGAACAGTTGAAGTAAGCAAGATGAGCCGGTCATGTAAGGAATCAGCAGACAAATAAGACGGTTTAAACTGCGAATGTCATTACCCAATTTACGAAATTAAATTGGTAAGCGTGGTAAATTATTCGTCAGAGATTGTAAGTCGTTTGACTGATGCGGTCAGGCTGGTACGATTTCTCGCCGTATTCCCTCCAATCTATACGACAACCGTGACGGTACTGTGCCCTACAATGGGATTGCTAATATATCTCCCAATCGCCTGCAAAATCCCTTCGGGTTCGTTCAGAGGATCACTTCCTTGGTATCTGTCAGTCCTCACTTCACCTCCTTCTACAACGAGTCAAAAGAAGAATGCTAAAGATTGGGCACTATCGTCGAGAAATATGTTTAAGGAGACAACGAGAAAGCAAGAGAGTGAGCGTATAAGATACACTGCTATATGGATGAGGGCTGTCGGTGTGGCACAGAATGCAACGTCAAATAAAAAAACTAATATGAGAAACGCGTTGCCATCGGTGTGTGCCTCGGATTTTCTTTTATGTACACCCCACTAGCAACATGATAAATGACCTGGACATCGTGTGTCGGTAGCGCCCTCCCACGGCTGCTCTCCTTCGCGCACGATTCACCACGCCAAAGGCGGCCACGGATCGGGACATGCCGTAGGGACGCCGCTGTGCCTCCTCTCCCAAAGAAGATAGCCCTTCTCAACACGTACGCACTCACGCCCGCCACGGGCATATGGTGTCAGCTGATAATTTTCCGCGCCTCTTGGTCGGTGCGCTAGCTAGCGCACAACAAAAACCGGCCACAGCGCCCGATGGGCTCGGTAACACCGGGTCGCACACGCCGCGCAGCGCACCGAAAACGGGGCTCGCTCCCGCAATCCAAGAGGGTGATCTCACCGCTGTTTTCTACTACTGTACGGCATGCGTTCAATCATCCGCTCTCAAGGACGGCAAGCGGGCCATGCCACAAGGCGCATGGCAATATCCTGGATAGCGTTTTCCAGTGTGTGCGTATGAAGATCCGCTAGACAGCGCACGGAAGCTACGAATAATGCTGAAGCGGGCATCAGCCCGAAAGATGTAGTTACGCCATTTTATTCTACAAGTTAGCAACGCTTCAAAGTGGTAGAAAGACGGCACGCTTTCTTTAACGGGCTGGCGTATGCCAGCCTCGAAGGTCAGTCTGTGGGGTGTAGCCAGCTTTAACGAGGCTGCACACTTTTGCTAGGAGAGAGTGCGAGTACGAAACCTGGCACCTCGACTCGTGAGGAGAATTGTTTGCTCCTCTCCACCTTCTCTCCGTCATAGCTTCTAGCTGCGCTGGCTTTTCTCCTGTTCTAGGAAAGCAGGACATTTACTTAGCACCCCGGCTTCTTTATTCGTTTCGGGGCGGGAGCCCACGCTTGTTGGCGGGAACAACTGATTGTCCCGAAACGCGGCCGTGCCGTATATTGGCCAGGCGGTGAAGCACTTCCCGCAGAACCCTACCTCCTTTCCACTCCCTCCTATGACTCTTTCCCGCCTCAGGCTACCCTTCATTTGGCTCCCGAGGCACGGCTCGGTGGCGATTGTTTCTGTACACACACGCGCACACAAACAAACGTGAAAGCATCGCTCGCGTCGGTGGGCAAGAACAGGGGTGGCTCAGTGGGCCGAACTAAACTGCGTACCGTCGATTTGTCTCCCAGGCAGCTACCACGAGACGAGACTAGCAAACTTCCTTCCTCGACCTGCTCGAGGTGCAGTTGCGGTGGTGTTTCTTTATGCTCTATCCACGCTTGTTGCGGCCGACCTCGTTTCAGCCATCCTACAAGGTGGGAAACAAAGGTGCGCGCCGAGACAAAAACGGAAACGTTCAATCGTGGTTAGTGTCGTATAGCAGGCAGCCATTGTGTGTGTGTGTGTGTGTGTGTGTGTGTGTGTGTGTGTGTGTGTGGTGTGTGTGTGTGGTGTGTGTGTGTGTGTGTGTGTGTGTGTGTGTGTGGTGTGTGTGTGTGTGTGTGTGTGGTGTGTGTGTGTGTGTGTGTGTGGTGTGTGTGTGTGTGTGTGTGTGTGTGTGTGTGTGTGTGTGTGTGTGTGTGTGTGTGTGTGTGTGTGTGTGTGTGTGTGTGTGTGTGTGTGTGTGTGTGTGTGTGTGTGTGTGTGTGTGTGTGTGTGTGTGTGTGTGTGTGTGTGTGTGTGAATCTGCAAATGGCGCGCATGCAGAGCCATGGTCCTAACCGAGGCTCCTGCTGGTGGTTTGCACCCGTTCTTCATTTTGAAATGAAGCTTTGTGCACCAGACCGAATTTGAATTTTGTCATGCTTTCTAAATTCAGTCCTGCATTAAGCACCTGACCTGGTATAGAATGGCTTTGTTTCTATCACGCCGGAAAGTTTAGGCGAAAGCCTCATAGGCATCATCAAACTCGAAGAGTGTTCCTAATGGAAAATCCTGCGCATGGTTACGGTTGCACCACATTTATAGGAAGAGTGTTCCTAACTGAGCTGGTTGGTATATCATTTGGGTGGAAAAAAAGGTTAGAGACAGGCACCATTTGCACTATAATTAGACCACAACTAGTTCCACGTGCTTTCAAGTGGTTATTAATAGTACCGCGTAGACGGCATCAGGAGCCATTTGCTTTCGAGAAGCCACTGTTAACTATATGGTGCAGTTGGTGTGTTGGAAGCACGTTCTGGTTTGGAAAAATAAGTTGACTCCCAGCTCATTTCATCCATACCTTTTCATTACGACGTGCGTATGGCTTCAAATGTTCATATTTTCTGTATACATTGCTTCTTCAATTTCGCCTGTGTGAGTTATGCAATACTCTGTGCCTGAATGACGTAGATATACCTTCACCAGTGGTCCCTGTTCAGTAAACCATGAAACGGAGATAGCAACGTTTATTGTGGCAAACACGCTGAAAGGTCGGCTTGAATCTATTATCTGACCTATACTACCCAGCGTTAGGAAAGGGGAGGGTGTGGGAAAGGAGAGAGAAGGTTTTGGTTATGAGGAAGGTAGCAATGAAGCAAAACCTTGGAAGTTCTAAATCAATTCATAGTCTCTTGTCGAGTTCTGTCTCGCGTAAAATCTTGTTCAGTGTTTTCAGGATATCACGCTCATGACCATGGTAATGATCCCAGCAGAACTTTGTTTCCAGAGACGTGTTGCTTCGTACATCTCAACAATATGGTGGCCAACAAATTTCTTTGCGCGATATATCGCGGGCAGACGGACAAGATGTGTTCACTTGTCTCGGGAGTGCTATACAGACCGCGCGATTCCGACTGTCTGGATCTTGCGGTGAATTTTGACTGGGAGGTTTTGCTCGCGAGGTGCACGCACGAAGAAATAAATTTCTCGCTAAGTTTCTTGAAACAAACGATGAAGAAGAGGCCATTTTTCTTCGCTTCCGTCAAAAGACCAAGGCACGAGCACTTCGCGTGGACGTATGCACGCTACGTTGCACAAGCCCTGTCGGAAAAATCTGCAGGCAGTTCGCGCTCGCACTCGCTAAAAGCAAGGCCCGAACGTACTTGTGACAACTGAGAGTTGTCACAAGTACAAGCCGCTGCGCACCGTGCAGCCTTTTTTTCCCCTTCACCGTATCGGAAACAAAGATCTAAAAATGAAGTCTACCAACAGCTGCTTTATATCGACCAGCCGCGGCTTTCACGGGTAGCGTCATCGCCTGCCTCAGTCACTTCCGAATCGTGTTAGAAGTTAGAACACATGTATACGTTTCATCCAGCGAACGACAGAGGATTGTCGTAGCTGAGCCCGATGTATGACCTATAGAGATTCGCAAACCCCGGCCACAGCGTATACGTAAATTTAATTGCCAATATCGGTTGTCGAAAATACGGACCGTATAGCGCCCAGGAATTCCTTAGCGGCACCTGGCACTGACTTGTTCAGTATATAATTGGGTTCAATTATTTCTACAATGCGTCAGAGTTTAGCACGTTGTCAGCTTTTGTGCAGAAGGAGCAATATGTTAATAATCTGGGAGGTTTGTTAGTGCTCAGGCGCGCTGTGCTGTGAGAAGGGAAAAGGTAATGAAACAGTACTACAGTAGGTCGTATACAACAAAGAAAAACAAAATGAAACAAAAGTCGACAGTAGATCCAACCTGTCATAGTGGAAGATACAAAAAGCGAAACTTCATATTGCAAGTGACTTTGCTCGCTGCAGCGCTCATTTTCCCCACTTTTAGCGCTCTGTGAGGCTTCACTTGATTCCCATGTCGATGAAGACTAGCTGTAGTGCACTTTTTCACGCAACCAGCCTTTATATGTACAGTAGTCAGCAAGCTTAACGTGAACGCTCCGCAGGGTGACCTGAAACAGTTTCATCGACGCCAGCGCCACGCAGCCTTGGGTTCTATTGCCGAGGTGTTACCCATGCATGGCGACATGCTATCCAAGCATCAAGCACACTGAGATATTGTCTCGGTGCAGCACCCAACGCTTCGTGAACGGCGTCAATTAAAGTAGCCCAATCACACGTGGGAGCGTTTGCGTTAAGCTTGCTGATGACTGTACGTATCTTCCGGGTACACGACCTTTCCTTGGAGTATCGGCCACAGGCAAGCAGCAGCACAACTCGTGCACGACTCAAACACACCTGCTTCAGGGTCCACTCTCCTTACGGCGCTCTTTCCGTCAGCCGGCAACTTCTTCCAGGGCCGGCATGAGTGCAGTAAACGCACGCGAGGCTGTGCGCAATGGTCGAAAGCCGCACTGAAACGGTGCCGCAGCACGAACTCTCAACGCTTGTTTATGCCATGATGTAGCACTTCACTGCACCCTTTCCTAGATGACATTTCTGTCAACAGTTGTTGATAGCCTTAATTGTCTGCTGTCTGCCAGCTGCGACACAATGCACAGCGCACGTCATGGTACGCGGTACACAGGGCGGCTTGATATCGCCAAGTGGTGCGCAATGGCGGTGCGCGTGGCCCATCCTGTGTCCTTAAAAGGAGACCACCAGCGCGCGGCCAAGGGAGATGATCGTCTAACTTCAGTAAGGACCACACGCTACTTGCCACCGCTGCTGCTCGCCTTGGGCCGTCGTGATGACGTGTAAGTGTTATACTGTTGTGCGTAGTTAGGTGAAGCGCATACTTTGCCCTTGCTTTTATGAAAGGCAGACGTCTGGATGCAGCAACCCTAATACAAACAAAGTATTACCTGCTACATTAAAGATCCCGAGAACAAAAATAAAAAAAAAACGTGTGAGGGCACGTGCGTGTGTTTCGACGGAGGACTAAATGAGCGCATGTGGTGCAATGTTTCATATATGCGGCGAAATTTCATTCAATTCATTGCATACCTACTGTCATCACTTACGCAATGCCCGAAACATTAAATGTGACCATTGAATGCTTTGCGTTAATTTTAAAACATTTCAACAGCGATTGATTCACGAAGCAATAAACTCCGATACTGATGTTGATCGATGATTACTTGCCAACGTGTTGATCGCGAACGCATTTAAAAGCCCCGAGAAGAATTTTATTTGTTTGGGGGCGCATCGGGCGCATTTTTGAACGCATCTGGCGCTCTTTCGAAAGACCTATTTCAAGAAAGCTACCGAGTTTCCGTTTAATGGTCATTTTAGCACAGTTCGTGCTCAATCTTTTTTTACGCCTGTAACATTCTTCCATAATTTGAACAATTAAGAAAAGCTAGTAACTAATACGTGGCTAATTAGTCAATACTACGCTGTAAAAAGCGAAACTCTTCAATATCTCAAAATCATTGAGTCATAAGATTTCTGTTAGCACAGAAAATAGTGTTATATACATCAAATATATAGTGCTGTACATGCTGAACTCCACACTAATCGCGCTAAGTCTCCTCGCTTCGTCTCACTCACATTCTTGTTACTTTCTGCAGGAATACGCTATAGCGGGTTTCTCTTTATTTTTATTGTCTTTCCTTACTTTTTCTTGGCCTAGTATGCAGATTCTATCTGGGAGTTCCAATTAACGCGTTTCCAGCTTGATAAATCAGATCACACCTTCGACGACTGCCTCGGCGGCGTATTTGCCCTTCCTCTTTTCTTCGTTGGTAAGACGCGCGTGTTTGCACAAGTGATTTCAGAGCCGAAAGACCCGGCAGCGAGACAGATTCAACAGTGAAGCAAGAGAAAGAATCTTCATTTCTTCATCGCGCTTTTATTCACTTAACTATCCCCAATCGAGAACTCGCTCGTTTTTTTTTCGTTTTTTTCTTCTTTTTATTCTTGTACTTCGTTTTCCTTTCGAGCTTCATGTCCTCAAGCGTTTTCCAAGGTGCGACAACCTCTATTAGAAGGGGGCGGGAAGCAAGTACGATAGTGCACTTGCATGCAAGCGAGGTGTCAAAGCAACGCCATAGGAACAAAATCAAGCTCCCTGTCGATGCACGCTGAAGAAAGAAAAACGATGAGCCGTTGCTTCGTAGTTGGTAGTTTGCGCCTGTCCTCGTCTGTCTCTTCCTGTGTGTTCTGTTTAGTTGCGCCCTCACGGTGGTTTCTATGTCAAAGCATCAACTCGCCCAAAAGTCAACGTTTTCGAATCGTACTACTTCTTGTAAGCGTTCAAAATTTTTTTCACGCAGTGGCGTGCGCAGAGTTTCCCATCACGGTGATTAAGGTTCATATCTCGGCACCCCCTCACCCCTGCAGCAATGGTCTATCCCAAACATGCTTAACAACTAATGAAATTGAAGTGATCACGTGCTCATCGGAATGGCGTGTCTTTGGCTCTTTGCTTTCCAGGAGTGAAGATGGGGAGTAAACTGTTCTTGGGATGCAGCATCAGGGGCCGTCAGCCACCATCATCAACAAAAGCTTGTGTGGCCATAACCCCGGTGTATAGGCCATTCTGACACACGTACAACTGAAAAATAAGCATATGGATCAGACTTTGCCCCCGCCTTCCCTAGGGAGCTTCAATTTCATAGTAGTTAAGCATGTTTGGGCTAGACCATTGCGGCAGGGGTACAGTGTATTAGAATACACTCTAGCAGGGGAGGAGGGGTGTTCAGAGGAAACCTGGTCGCCGTGATGGGGAAGCGCACGCCAACGCGTGTAAGACTTTTTGAACGCGCACAAGAAGTAGTATGATTCGACTGCTTGCAATGTTAGTCAAAACAAGAGAGAACAAGTCATGCGTCAGAACTACACGTGAAATTATTGAATCCCATGGAATTCCCAAAATGAGAGAAAAATATGTCGGTGTGGCTTCCTTAGCCTTGTCAGCCAAAGAAAAGAGTTATCTCGAATCATCGCTTTGCTGTTGGCAACTGCAGATTGTCGTAAATCAGTGATGACACGTGCGTGAGCTGTGCTGTATGTTTACATGGTGCTTTCTATGTTTTATCAATCTACTGTTATTGCACAAATAGCATGTGTAATCACGTATTAAATATTGGTGGCAAGTTAGCACTGTGTCTGTGTCTGTCTCTTCTTGTCATGGTGCGCTATAGTCAAATTAATGTAATATATTTAAAGCAGATACTGACATATATGTTATAACGGAGGTGTATATGGCAGTCAGCTCTGTCGATCTTGGCAAACCAGTGGTGAATCGCGACACCAGCGCACGAAGTGAAAATGTCCTCGAGTGCAGGAACGCATGCGCGAGAAGATATGAAAGAAAGGCTGTACAGCCGCGGCCACGTCTGTGTAGAGCACGCGAGGAGCCGCTTTTCGCTCCGCGGGCGAAACCTCGAGGCAGTTTCCGGCTCTAATGTGGTCAGCCGGACAGCTAGGCAGCACATGCTTCTGATACAGCACTTCAGAGCCCGAAACTGCATCGAGGTTTCGTCCCGCAGAGCGAAAACCAGCCCCTCACGTGCTCGACACAGACGTGGCCAAGGCTGTACACGTGCCGCACCGCATGCATCTCTGGCAGTTGCTTCAAGCCCTTCTCTAGTAAGTGCTTTTACGCCTTGTGTACGATGCCACCACAGTTTAGCTGTTGCGGCGTACGTTTCCATCAAGTTGTACCTGCGTGCCAATGACATCTATTACGCGTCTCTTCAATCCCATAGGTCAAGCCTAAACAACGAAGAGCTCGTGAAACTACCCGGTGGTCCAACGGGGAAGCTTCTGACTTCGGCAACCCTGTGAGGTGGGATCCACACACACTTATAGCCTGTGCTTATATAGCTATGCTGTAGCACGGTCCATTAACTTTCGCTAGCTGCTAAACTGATTAGTTGTAAACCTGGTTGGCTAAATGGGTGCGATTCTTGCATTCAATTTGGCACGAAATATCCTGGCCGTGGCCACATCGGGTTGTCTCCATGGTGGAAGCGGAAAGAACCCTTGCCACCGCCAATGTCTCATTCACAAGTGTCGCAACACTCGGCGCGGCGCTGCAGTAGTCGTTGTGCCCTTTTGTCTTGTGACATATCGCTTTGGCGCTGTTATGAGCAGGTGCCCTTTGAAATCGCTATAGGGGAGAGACGAGAGAGAGACAAAACTGAATTTACGGGCGAAGCTCTTAAAGTCATTAATTTGTCCACGCAAATCTGTTACCGGCACGTCTGTGAAAGTTTTGTTCTTGCTGTGGTCAAAAAATGCGGAGGTCGAGAGAATATATAACTCTACCGGAGCGCCCCCTTCCTAGCTCATGCGGTGGTGAAAGCCTGGGTCTTGGCGGCGCCTTCGGCTACATTGCGACCAGCCGAACCGCCCAGAATTGGTCGCGTGCTCAGCAGCATAGACTCCCGCTGCTCGGGCGTGGTTACGGACGCGCGTCACTTGCATGCACGAAGAGGAACAGGAATCGAAGGGAGCGCCAACGAGCACAGGAGGAAGATGCTAACCTACGCCGGAGGAAATGAGAATGGGGAGTAGAAGGATGAGAGAGAGGGAAGCTAGAGAATGCCTATTGCTAGTTCATTTGCGCTGCGCCCACTACGCCATAATTCTTCCTTTTACGAATCGGCGAAGGGCCAACAACGCACCCGTTGGCAACGAGCGAACCAATCGCAGTTGTTGACTTTGTTGGTATGGTTTTTGCTGCTAGTGACGATTAAGGAGCACTTCGTAATGAATGGGCGTTTACAACACTGACTCGGTCGTTGCGCAATTCGCAGGTTTTGATGCCTGGCGCGATTCGACACCTCTGCCACACAATATGCGTTAAGAAAACTCTTTCCACAAAATGATATTGCTATAGTTCTCTTTTTTCCGAACCAGTTTTAAGCAATGGCGTACTTTTGTGCTAAAATGCATGCTTTCCACGCGCTCAGCCTGGGTTCGATTCTCGCTCGAACCGAAGCTATTTATTGTTTATTTGGACAGAGCGGGCGCCTTTCCTGTGTATCGGCGCGATCAGTTTCGATATCGCTATTGCAATTCAGATTTCGCGCAATTTTTGAGATTTCTTTAAAATAGATATGCCAGCGCCTGAAAAGGTGGCCCTTCTCTGGGTCACTAAATGAAGTTCTTCGTACCGTACCATAGGTATGCTACAAATATTGAGTCTACA
The DNA here is from genome assembly GCF_013339725.1 of Rhipicephalus microplus. NCBI lineage: Eukaryota > Metazoa > Arthropoda > Arachnida > Ixodida > Ixodidae > Rhipicephalus > Rhipicephalus microplus. Next base: position 253,706,401 of record NC_051165.1, read on the forward strand.
GCTTTTTTAATATAACCGTCCTCAAGTTTATAATTGAAAATTTTTTCACTGATTGCTGCAAAATCCTGAGGAAGCACCCCTCCCCCCTCCCTTCTCCTGGAGATTTCAAATTTGCGGCCTCTTCTCATGGAGAAAAATTTCCTTCCTGCATGCCTCCTCTCCAACCACTTTCACTGCTTCATTCGCTTTTTTATTCACTCGACCAGGGTGAATTAAAGCAGTGAATTGGATAAAGCATTTCATTAGAAGCTTGGGTTCTCGGCGCCTTCTTGAAATTTGAACCATGACCAAGCAAGGCATTTTTCTTCTCATCTTGTCGAATACTCTTTGACTGTACGGGGGGGGGGGGGGGGTGCACTTGCTTGGGATTTCGCGGTAGTATTTTTAGTGTATTATTGGCTGCAGTAACGTAGCTCTGCCTTAAGATAGACTTTGTCTGTAAAGCCGACAGGTGCTCAGAGGTTTCGCCTTGCATTTGTCACGCCATCCTTGCTTCCTTTTGTCACTTGATTTTTCTGTTATGAAAAAAATATGTTAATTGTAAAAAAAATGTAACCCGATTGATCATGTCTCTTTTCTACATATATAAAAAGGCTACACTTTAAATATGATCAATCGAGGAAAGCAAGCCACGTGACATAACTTTGCGAGGCACGAATTTGCTATAAAAGGCAACCAGCACCTAAGCATTCCTACATGTGTTCTTGGCATACACCATACGTGGCATTGCTCTGTAAGAAAATTTTGCCACAATACACTCCAGGCGTATAGGACAATACTCACGTGGTACCTGTGTGAGCTCACAGTACACACTTTGGCAGGTATACAGCATATTGTTACACAAGGCGAGGTAAATTAATGTTACACAAGGCGAGGTAAATTAATGGGGGTTTTTAATGGGCCCTGAGTCCGCGATCACCGTCCAATGATGATGATCACCGCCATCGCTCGTACCCACTCAGGGGGATCGCAGTGGAGGCAACGTCGTCTTCCTTCTATGCCCACGCTTCCCTTGTTTTTCTGGTAGTGATACTTTGTATCATTCCTCCTCTCTCAGACGAAGCCCTCTGGGCGAGTCATTCTTGCATCCTTCGCGTAAACGGCTTCAGGCGGGCAACATGCGTCACCTCCGTCTTGCATGAACGTCGGCCACTAGTGGTGACACGTGCAATTTCATAGTTGACCTCGCTGACACGACGGAGTATCACAAAAGGACCGGCATAGTGTGCCAGTAGCTTTTGGCTCAAGCCACGTCTGCGTATTGGGGTCCACACCCACACTAGATCACCGGGGGCATAGGTTACATGCCTGTGTTGACTGTCGTAGCGAGTTTTGGATGACTCTTGCGCTGCCAGTGTACGTAAGCAGGCAAGTCGACGGGTCTCTTCCGCACGACACAAGGTTTCAGCAATTGTTAAATCGTCATGGATGACAAAAGGAAAGATAGTGTCCAGCGTATGTCGAGGTGAGCGAGCGTAGAGCAGATAGAAAGGGCTATAGCCTGTCGTTTCGTGTTTCGACGTGTTGAAGGCGTACGTGACGAACGGTAATACTTCATCCCAGTTTTTGTGGTCAGAGGCGACGTACATTGACAACATGTTGATCAACGTTCGGTTTGTGCGCTCGGTGAGACCGTTAGTTTGCGGATGATACGCAGTTGAGTGTCGGAACTTGGAGGCACACAAACGAAGTAATGATTCGACAATATCAGCGGTGAATTGTTGACCACGGTCACTTATTATCACGCGAGGAGGTCCGTGTCGGAGGATGACTGAGTTCAACAGGAACTCCGAAACCTGGACTGCCGTGGCGGAGCATAAGGCAGCCGTCTCGCAGTACCGCGTCAGGTAGTCGGCGCATACAATTATCCACCGGTTACCTTTTGAGGAGCGTGGAAATGGTCCCATCAGATCAATGCCGACCTTTTCAAAAGGGGAACCGGGAGGCTTTACAGGTTGCAGGTGACCAACTGGACCCGAGGAGGGCCGCTTGTGGCTCTGGCACTGCATACAGCTGGCCACGTAGTTCTGAATTGTTTTGCTCATTTTCGGCCAATAGAACCGCTCTTTCGTGCGACTAAGTGTTCGTGCGGTGCCTAGATGGCCAGAGGTGGGGTCATCATGCGTGAGACGCAGAACAGACGTTTGGAGGGACGCAGGAACAACCAGCAGAAAGCGGGCGCCCGTCGTGGACAAGTTTCTCTGATAAAGAAGACCATTTCGGACGCAGAATCGGCCTTCGCTTAATGAATTTCTCGCTCCAGGGAAGAGAGCTTTCAAGCTTGGGTCATTACGCTGCTCAGCGGCGAAAGTCACGGCATCGGGAAAGCCAGACGACAGCGAAGCGATAAGGTGGTCAAAGTTATCGCCTTCACAATCTGTCGATGGTAGCGGCATTCTGGAGAGGCAATCCGCATCAGCGTGTAGACGGCCAGTCTTGTATGAGATGGTGAAGACATGTTCTTGCAAACGAATGGCCCATCGTGCGAGGCGGCCGGATGGGTCACGAAGGTTGATCAGCCAACACAGGGAATGGTGATCTGTGACGATAGTGAACGGGCGACCATAGATGTATGAGCGAAACCGTTGCACGGCAAAGACTACCGCTAGGCATTCCTGTTCGGTCACTGTGTAGTTGCGTTCAGGCTTGCTTAAAGAACGACTTGCGTACGCCACAACGTGTTCCTTCTTGCCAGAACGCTGAACGAGAACGGCACCGATACCGATGCCACTTGCATCTGTGTGAATTTCCGTGGGCGACGAAGGATTGAAGTGCCGAAGTATTGGCTGCGAAGTTAACAAACACTTCAGCTTGTGAAAAGCGGCATCACACTCGGAGGTCCACTGAAACAGGGTGTTCTTGCGTAGAAGGCTCGTCAGGGGGTGAACCACATCCGCAAACTTGGGTACGAACCGGCGGAAATACGAGCAGAGCCCGATGAAGCTACGCAGTTGTTTCACAGATTTAGGACGCTCGAACAATTCAACGGCCGCGGTCTTTAGTGGGTCAGGTCTAATGCCATCTTTATCGACGAGATGTCCTAACACCAATGTCTGTCGCTCGCCAAAGTGGCACTTTTTTTAATTCAATACAAGGCCAGCTTTTTCAATGCAGCTGAGCACGAGGTCTAGGCGAGTGTTGTGCTCCTCAAACGTACGGCCAAAAATTACGACATCATCAAGGTAACACATACATATATGCCATTTTAAACCACGCAATATAGAGTCCATAAATCTTTCGAATGTCGCAGGAGCATTACATAATCCGAATGGCATAACGTTGAACTCGTAAAGTCCGTCGGTCGTAACAAATGCCGTCTTTTCTTTGTCAGCTGCGTGCATCGGAATTTGCCAGTAACCTGATCTCAGGTCAACAGATGAAAAGTAGGACGCGGAATGCAGGCAGTCTAGAGCGTCATCGATGCGCGGCAGTGGATAGACGTCTTTCTTGGTAACAGAATTCAGTCGGCGGTAGTCAACGCAAAATCTCCACGTACCATCCTTCTTCCTCACTAGAATGACGGGAGCAGCCCACGGACTCGCCGATTCCTGTATTATTCCCTTTTCCAGCATCTCTTGAACTTGCTCGTTGATGATCTTGCGCTCCGATGGTGCCACTCGGTAAGGTTTCTGCCTAATGGGATGCGCCGATTCGGTGTGGATCTGATGACGTATCCGGGACGCTGGGATTAAGGGCCTTTGGCTGTATTTAGAAAAATCGAACACTTTCGAGTGCTTAGACAGAACGTCGAGCAGGGTATGACGTTTGCTTTGGTCAAGTGACTTGCTGACCATTTGTAGCAATTGGGCATCTTCTGAACCTTCTAAGCCTAGATGTTCATTTTGGCTTGTAGCATCAACAAGCGCAACCAGCGTCGTACATGACTCGGGTCTAAATACTGCAAGTTTCATGCCGCCTGGCAGAATTGCAGGCTCCATGGAACTGTTCATTGTCCACACACCTGCCCGTCCATCAACGACTGACACTATACAATGGGGAATGAGAATGTTCTTTTTCAGGCATGCCGAGGGAATCGGTTCGAGCGTGGCGTCAAACGTGCCACAGTTGTTACTGGAACATGTCACAGGAACACACACAGCAGAAAATGCAGGAACGACTGTATCCACGGAGACGAAAAAGATGCATTCCTCCGGACAAGAATTTTCCAAGAGCGCCGTTGGGAAAGTACCGTGTATAGAAAGATGCCCACTTCTGCAGTCTACAGTTGCCCCACACTCACACAAGAAGTCAATACCCAAGATAACGTCATGTGTAGACCGCGGAATAACCGCGAACTCTGTGCAAAACACCTTGCCACACAGCGACACGTCCACAGTACAATATCCCACCGGACACAACACGTCACCACTTACACCACGAAATGTCACCCCACGGTTCAGGCAAAACATCACTTTTGGTCCTAGCAGGTTCTTAAAATTTACACTCATCACCGAAACTGTCGCGCCTGTATCCACAAGTGCCATAGTAGCCACTCCATCGACAACTACACGAACTTTGTTCTTCAACATAAACGCTGACGGGGGTATATCTGTAGATAGCACCTGTGATCTTGCGGCTTCACCCCCACTGGCCGCACCGACTAGTTTTCCGGTGGCGGTGTACGTGCGCGTCGCCGTGGCGACGGCGATCGTGGAGCACGGGGAGCTGGAGGTGGCGTCAAACTTCGATCAGAGGCCGGCGAGGGGTAGCGTGACCCGGTAGGTGCTCGTGGTTTCCGTGACGTGGAGTGCGGATAGTCGAAATGTTGGTGATACAAAGGCCAAGACTGTCGCTGATATGGGCGGTGGTCACAAAAACGTGCGATATGACCCGGGACACCACAGTTGTAGCATACCGGACTTGGTCGAGGGGCACGTTGTTGCTCAGAGTAACGACTCCTCTCGGAAGGCATGGGATAGTGGTACCGTCCTTCGGGGGCCCTGTAGGGAGGCGATGTTGGGTAAACAGGTGGGCGAAAACTTCGTTCGTAGTTGGGAGGTGGTTGACGGGGGAATCCAGCCTGCCGTGTGCCTTGATATTCATAAGCGTCTGTTGCGTTTATCGATGGTTGCCATGGTGGAAGAGAAGCAAGAGTTCGCACACGTTCTGGTTCGCTTACGTACCCATCCTGAAAATCGCTGGGGCGATGATAGCTCTGCTGACATCGAAGCAGCTCTTCTCTAACGATCTGCCGTATGGTCAAAGCAAGGTCGTTAGGCGGCACTGTTTCAACACTAGCCACAGTGGGGACATTGGACAGGCGGCCGAATTTCGGAGAAATTCGTCGCATCTTGAGGGATTCAAAGGTACGACAGTGCTTCACGTCGGACACGGAGCTCAAGCAGTCTTTCCCAATTAAGAAATTGTACACGTCTTCGGCTATACCCTTGAGAACGTGTCCAACCTTGTCTTCTTCAGACATCCTGCCATTGACGATCTTGCACAGCTTCAATATTTCTTCAATGTATGTCGTACATGTTTCTGCTGGAAGCTGTGCCCTCTGAGACAATGTCTGCTCCGCGCGTTTCTTCTTTGCGTCCGAATCGCCGAAGCACTTCTGCACTTCTTCAACAAAACGTTCCCAAGTCGTTAACATGTCCTCGTGGTTCTCGTACCACATAAGGGCGGTGTCAGTTAACGAGAATATGACATGATTGAGCTGTTCGTTCGAGTCCCAGCCATTGCTTCTGCTCACCCGCTTGTAGTTCTTGAGCCACACGTCGACGTCTTCTCCTGAGGTCCCGCCGAAGTTTGGTGGCACTCTGTAGTACGGCACGGAACCCATCGGAGTTGGCCTCGAAGCGTTGGATGGCTGCTCTTGGGCCATTACGATCGGTGAAGGTGGAAGTCCGGCGAGGCGGCGGCTGCGACGAAGTGCTGGTAGTGAAGCTCCCGTCTTTGGGTTCGTCCTACCCAGCACCTCCACCAAATTGTTACACAAGGCGAGGTAAATTAATGTTACACAAGGCGAGGTAAATTAATGGGGGTTTTTAATGGGCCCTGAGTCCGCGATCACCGTCCAATGATGATGATCACCGCCATCGCTCGTACCCACTCAGGGGGATCGCAGTGGAGGCAACGTCGTCTTCCTTCTATGCCCACGCTTCCCTTGTTTTTCTGGTAGTGATACTTTGTATCAATATCTACATTTTTACATGCTTATACCCACATCATACGTAGGTAGAATGACATTTAAGCATACCAGCAGTCACCATGTGCTGCAGAAATGGGTGCACCATGCAAATAGCCTTTCTGCACATTTTAGTAAGTCCAAGCTCGGATACGATAATTCAACATAATTTTATTAGGTGTACACTATGCAAGAGTCCACTGTACAAGAAATACAGCAGGGTCCATTAGGCACACGCTGAGAAAGTTGCGATGTGTGATACCCTGCACGGAATTATATCGATTTCACAATACACAAAGACAAGGCACCATTGGAGGCCTGATGCGCCGCTGATCTAAGAAGCGCATTGCTGTAGTAGTTTGTACTAGCACGAAGGCCGGACATATGCTGGAAGAACTCTTCCTTTTCTACTTGAACAGTGAAGTGCTGCATGCCCAGTTCCTTGAACAGCGATGTCACCTGTGTGAGAAGCAGCATAAGAACATCAACAAAGGAAATGATTATTTTCCCCTTTTTTGTTCACACAAGTTCATTAGCTTTATTTGCATATTTAAGAAGTAAGGAAGACATGAAGATAGATTTGTTAGTTCGTCCCTAAATTTATTGCTATTTATGATTTTGCAGAACCATGAATGACAGTAAGCAAAGCTGGTAGCAATAACTTGTCAAGTTATATCAAGCTAAGTTTGACAAAATGCATTCGCACAGCCCCAATAATAAGCCCTTGATGCATTATAACAAAAGTTACCACGCCCCGCCGCGGTGGTCTAGTGGCTAAGGTACTCGGCTGCTGACCCGCAGGGCGCGGGTTCGAATCCCGGCTGCGGCGGCTGCATTTCCGATGGAGGCGGAAATGTTGTAGGCCCGTGTGCTCAGATTTGGGTGCACGTTAAAGAACCCCAGGTGGTCTAAATTTCCGGAGCCCTCCACTACGGCGTCTCTCATAATCATATAGTGGTTTTGGGACGTTGAACCCCACATATCAATCAATCAAATCAACAAAAGTTACCGCTGTGCTTATAAATGAGAAGCATACCGGACTGGCAGAATAAGTGATGTTTAGTTAGGGAAAGATTTATAAATTGCATTTTTAACCAGTAATGTGACCTAAAGGGCTTCTAAATCGATATACTTTCGAACTTTTCTAGTAAACAAGTGCATATTTGAGCAAACGAGCGCGCAAGCATGCACACCCACTTACCCACACACACACGCGCACATGCACGCACACACACACACACACACACACACAAATCCTGTCCTCCTCTATAGGGCTTTCATTATCCCCAGAGTTGGTTGTGATGTCCCCAGCAGAGTCTGCTCACATCAGCGGCAGGAAAAAACAGTGTCTGCTTGCAGGTACACATACATTCTGCCTATCCTCTTCGCACAGCGAGAGGGAACACCCAGCGAGGAGTAGAAATGAGACAATGAATGAAGCATACCGGAGGAAAAAGTGAAATGAGTGAGGACTGCATTTTAATCGTGAAATGCAAGCAGCTGCACTATAACAGCACCATTTCAAAAACTACTCATGACCATTTCCTCATTGTGAGTTAATGCACAGCTGCAACATTCAAACTAAATTTTAGCCTCTGGTTGACATAGGGGCCTCTTCTCTTAGTATTTTAACAAACAAATCAAATTATGTGGATAAACAGGACTGCATGTGGTGCTACCTGACTCAGCACTTTCTGGGAGTTGGCGTCCTTGGCGATTTGTACGTGCAGGGACCCAGCCAGCACATCACTGGTGTGGTACCAAAAGTGCTCATTGCGATAAGACAGGACACCTTCAATCTTCAAGACCTGTAAATATAATGTGAAACACTTGTGTGACTACGTGAGTACCAAGTGAAGTACATGAGTACCCAAAATGAAAGGAATAAAGTGAAACACATCTGTGATTACGTGAGTATGTGATGTACACCTGGTGGGGATGACCTTTTTACTGTGCCAGCTTGGCAGCCAAATATAGACTGCGCATTCTAAAGTGCTGTCAGTGAGATATGTGCAATGCAATTTTCGCAAAAGGTGTCAAGCTCAGGAGTTGTGTAGAAACATCTAGTGTGCACTAGGAAATGTACATGAAGCAGCACGCACCTATCAAGTTATTTTGTAGAGAAAAAGACACCTGTCCTTTTTGATTGAATATAATTTTGCTGGAAGAATGCATAATATAGAGACTGCACTGTTCTGAAGCTTAACTACTATTGTCAAAAATAGCAAAAAATGCAAATGTTAGCAGCATTGTGAATACATGCCTGCAATATTTTATGAGTTCAAAACAACCAGCGATAATGAAATCGCAAAAAAAGAGAAAACAAAAAGGCATTCTGTGGACATTCTCCGACTGTGTTGAAGAGCAAATAAGACGACGATTCATCAGAACCTAATGCAAAAAAGTCTAAGGCTTACATTATGGTACCTTCTCAATCGAGGATGATATCTTAAAACTTGTACTATATGTACTAGAGACTTGTACTATATGTAGGCATAAAGAATGTACTTCAATTTTCGTAGCAAGATATCTTTCTTTATTCAATGGCAGAATCAGTTAGAGAATGCAACTCCTATTCCCTTCTTTTATGGCACCAACATATCATTCTAGCTTCATGGTGAACTTAAAGGGGCCCTGCAAGACTTTTTGAGCATGGTCAGGAAACGCTGCCAATCGGTAGTAGAGGCTCCCGACAACACGCAAGTTAAATACTATAGCGCAGCGCCCGGCCTGGAATTCACAATGAATTGTCAAAGTTAGCTAAAAATTGCTTTCTCTTCTCTCCACAAATGACGGAAGATGCTCAAAAATCACTCGTAGAAATCACTCGCAGTACAAAACGAGTCATACTAGAAACAATTTATTCCACTTTGACAGAAGTACTTCATTACAAAATGTGATTATGTCTAAACGAGGCAATCTAAGGCATTATTACAGTTCTGGCATAGCTTGGTGCCTGAATTTGCAAATGTAGCACTTTGATGCAATCTACACATATTATGCACCACCCCCGACTTTCGTAATATGTCTTCAGCACTCGTAACAATGCTGTTTGTTCCATTCCACACAAACAAAGCTTTGACTGAAGTCGGGATCATCTGAACACTACAGACTAACACAAATCTGCAGTAGAGAATATTAGCATTCCCAATGCTGGGACATGTGAACTGTCCAGCATACAAAATGCTTGAGTATGTGAAGTTTTTTTTTTTTGAGTGCTGAAAACCATTTGTGTAAAAAAAATATAAATCTAAAACTCCCTAATGAGTCAAAGCTAATACTAGATGACACAAGTAAAACATGCAACACTAGTGGCTCACTCCTTACTTTGCTTAGCATGGATGGCAGCTTCTTGCCTTCTAACTGAAGAGGCGTCCTCAGCACTAAGATCATGGAGGAATGCTTAAGCAGAGGCAGCACACTGACAAAAATGAGCACGGCAATGAACACCGAGCACAAAGGGTCTGCCACGAGCAGACCAAACTGGTCAATCAGCAGGGATGATACTATCACGCCAACGCTGCCCAACGTGTCAGCTAGGATGTGAAGGAAAACACCTGCAAACAGACAAATAAATACAGGTAATGACAGGACTCAAAGGGGCCCTGTAACATTTTTTCAAGCGATTGTCGAATGGCTTCCTGAAAAAGCTTAAAGGCACATTTTAGACGCGAAACAGCACATACACAAGGTGAAGGAACACACAACAGGACGGGCCACCGTGTATTCTTTTGCTCTGTGTATGTTCTATTTCGCGGCTAAAATATGTCATTAAGCCAGTATTAACTAGGCTAACAAACAATCTTGCTAAAAAAAGCTTGTTGCCTCACAATAACTGTAGCAAAAGTTTTTAAAATCAGTCATGTGTGAGCGGAGTTGCAGAGATTTGTCGCAGTTTTCAAGCAACTTTTTCTGCTTTTATACCAATGAACACATCGAAAGCTACACAAGGAAAGGAGGGGAGGAGGGGGCAAGATGATGAACTTTAGCTTTTTTTTCTTTCTTTCTTTAAATGCGCTGCTTCCTTATAGCGTGATTGCAAGTGCATACAAGCCACGGTAACTACATAACTCATGATGCTCAAATCAGCAAATGGCTGCGAACCTTGGGTTTATGGCCTCATTTGTCAAGATAAGAAAGATTTCTAGTTGACTTTGAGAATCTATTGTAAATCCCAGGCCACCCACAGTCCTGCAATATTTGGCTCTCAAGTTCTTAGAAGCACCAACAACCAATCAGCAGTGTTTTCTGACCATAATGAAAAAGTGTAGCAGAACCTGTTCAATGGTTCTAAGTGTTGCGACATGACGAAAGACGTGACATAATGTGAAGGCGGCCGACAAGGCCATGCTGTTGTCTTGCCGCTTTATTGCAAAACTAAGCAGACAGGTGGCGGCTGCAGGGGTTCAGACCGCCAGGCGCATATGCGCGTTCTACTCTGGCTCGTGCCTTGAGGATTAGGCACGAGCTGCACGAGAAGTGTGGCCTGCAGAATGGATGTGACGACGCCACAAAATCATAGAGAATCTGTCACAAATCTTGCCCAAACATGTGTACTCAGTACTGTGGTCATAAGTGGAGAAAAAAAAAAGCCAGCATATCGCAAAAGGAAAAAATGTACGAAGTGATGCATCTCACCTTGCAAATTTGTGTTGGCACCCGTATGACTATGTCCATGACTGTGACTATGGCTATGGCTAGCCCCATGGCTGTGCGAGTGAGTGTGACGAAAGGCAAGGATTCCAATCAGGTTCACAATAAGCCCTGCTATGGAAACAGTCTGAAAAAAAAAATAATGGGGAAGGAGGAGTATGATGAAACCAATGAAAATATACTGTTCACAAGATTAATGCACCTCTGCTATAACACACATCTATAACATGTATCTGAAATGAATGCAGAAAGGGAAGATGGAAGCTTACTATGAAAGTGTGTAAACAAGGGCTGTGTGCTTTAGCCAATGTTGTGACAAGCGCACTTGTCTTCTTAAAAAGCAAACCTGCATTTTGAAGCTTTCAAGAAGACCGGTCTGCTTGTTGAAACGTTGGCTCAAACACAAACCTGCTGTTTACAAATACAACATATAGATAGCGTTATATGTATAACAGCTTGAGTGACGTAAACAGAATTTTTAACAATATATAGAACAGCTTTAGAATGCCAAAAGGTTGCATGCACAAAGAGTACATTTGAAAAGAATTGCTACATCAAATGACCTTATGAGACGACACATGTCGCATTGACCTTGTTACTTCT